>CAJVQJ010000051.1:0-178763 GCA_911387685.1 Dolichovespula media
GACAAAATAACGACGATATTAACGACGATAATTATGTGGATAATAAGGACTATAACAACGATGATAATGACGATATTAACGACGATAATTATGAGGATAATAAGGACGATAACAACGATGATAATGACGATAATAACGACGACATTAACGACGATGATTATGACAAAATAACGACGATATTAACGACGATAATTATGAGGATAATAAGGACGACAACAACGATGATAATGACGATAATAACGACGACATTAACGACGATGATTATGACAAAATAACGACGATAATAACGACGATAATTATGAGGATAATAAGGACGACAACAACGATGATAATGGCTATATAAACGAAGATAATTATGAGGATAATAAGGACGATAACAACGATGATAATGACGATAATAACGACGACATTAACGTCGATGATTATGACAAAATAACGACGATATTAACGACGATAATTATGAGGATAATAAGGACGATAACAGCGATGATAATGACGATATAAACGACGATGATTATGACAAAATAACGACGATATTAACGACGATAATTATGTGGATAATAAGGACTATAACAACGATGATAATGACGATATTAACGACGATAATTATGAGGATAATAAGGACGATAACAACGATGATAATGACGATAATAACGACGACATTAACGTCGATGATTATGACAAAATAACGACGATATTAACGACGATAATTATGAGGATAATAAGGACGATAACAGCGATGATAATGACGATATAAACGACGATGATTATGACAAAATAACGACGATATTAACGACGATAATTATGTGGATAATAAGGACTATAACAACGATGATAATGACGATAATAACGACGACATTAACGACGATGATTATGACAAAATAACGACGATATTAACGACGATAATTTTGAGGATAATAAGAACGATAACAACGATGATAATGACGATATAAACGACGATGATTATGACAAAATAACGACGATATTAACGACGATAATTATGTGGATAATAAGGACTATAACAACGATGATAATGACGATATTAACGACGATAATTATGAGGATAATAAGGACGATAACAACGATGATAATGACGATAATAACGACGACATTAACGACGATGATTATGACAAAATAACGACGATATTAACGACGATAATTATGAGGATAATAAGGACGACAACAACGATGATAATGACGATAATAACGACGACATTAACGACGATGATTATGACAAAATAACGACGATATTAACGACGATAATTATGAGGATAATAAGGACGACAACAACGATGATAATGACTACATTAACGACGATGATTATGACAAAATAACGACGATATTAACGACGATAATTATGAGGATAATAAGGACGATAACAACGATGATAATGACGATAATAACGACGACATTAACGACGATGATTATGACAAAATAACGACGATATTAACGACGATAATTTTGAGGATAATAAGGACGATAACAACGACGATAATGACGATAATAACGACGACATTAACGTCGATGATTATGACAAAATAACGACGATATTAACGACGATAATTATGAGGATAATAAGGACGATAACAGCGATGATAATGACGATATAAACGACGATGATTATGACAAAATAACGACGATATTAACGACGATAATTATGTGGATAATAAGGACTATAACAACGATGATAATGACGATAATAACGACGACATTAACGACGATGATTATGACAAAATAACGACGATATTAACGACGATAATTATGTGGATAATAAGGACTATAACAACGATGATAATGACGATAATAACGACGACATTAACGACGATGATTATGACAAAATAACGACGATATTAACGACGATAATTATGAGGATAATAAGGACGATAACAACGATGATAATGACTACATTAACGACGATGATTATGACAAAATAACGACGATATTAACGACGATAATTATGAGGATAATAAGGACTATAACAACGATGATAATGACGATAATAACGACGACATTAACGACGATGATTATGACAAAATAACGACGATATTAACGACGATAATTTTGAGGATAATAAGGACGATAACAACGATGATAATGACGATATAAACGACGATGATTATGACAAAATAACGACGATATTAACGACGATAATTATGTGGATAATAAGGACTATAACAACGATGATAATGACGATATTATCGACGATAATTATGAGGATAATAAGGACGATAACAACGATGATAATGACGATAATAACGACGACATTAACGACGATGATTATGACAAAATAACGACGATATTAACGACGATAATTATGAGGATAATAAGGACGACAACAACGATGATAATGACGATAATAACGACGACATTAACGACGATGATTATGACAAAATAACGACGATATTAACGACGATAATTATGAGGATAATAAGGACGACAACAACGATGATAATGGCTATATAAACGACGATGATTATGACAAAATAACGACGATAATTATGAGGATAATAAGGACGATAACAACGATGATAATGACGATAATAACGACGACATTAACGACGATGATTATGACAAAATAACGACGATTTTAACGACGATAATTATGTGGATAATAAGGACTATAACAACGATGATAATGACGATATTAACGACGATAATTATGAGGATAATAAGGACGATAACAACGATGATAATGACGATATTAACGACGACATTAACGACGATGATTATGACAAAATAACGACGATATTAACGACGATAATTTTGAGGATAATAAGGACGATAACAACGATGATAATGACGATAATAACGACGACATTAACGACGATGATTATGACAAAATAACGACGATATTAACGACGATAATTATGAGGATAATAAGGACGATAACAACGATGATAATGACGATATAAACGACGATGATTATGACAAAATAACGACGATATTAACGACGATAATTATGAGGATAATAAGGACGATAACAACGATGATAATGACGATAATAACGACGACATTAACGACGATGATTATGACAAAATAACGACGATATTAACGACGATAATTTTGAGGATAATAAGGACGATAACAACGATGATAATGACGATAATAACGACGACATTAACGACGATGATTATGACAAAATAACGACGATATTAACGACGATAATTATGAGGATAATAAGGACGATAACAACGATGATAATGACGATATAAATTACGATGATTATGACAAAATAACGACGATATTAACGACGATAATTATGTGGATAATAAGGACTATAACAACGATGATAATGACGATAATAACGACGACATTAACGACGATGATTATGACAAAATAACGACGATATTAACGACGATAATTATGAGGATAATAAGGACGATAACAACGATGATAATGACTACATTAACGACGATGATTATGACAAAATAACGACGATATTAACGACGATAATTATGAGGATAATAAGGACGATAACAACGATGATAATGACGATAATAACGACGACATTAACGACGATGATTATGACAAAATAACGACGATATTAACGACGATAATTATGAGGATAATAAGGACGATAACAACGATGATAATGACGATATAAACGACGATGATTATGACAAAATAACGACGATATTAACGACGATAATTATGTGGATAATAAGGACTATAACAACGATGATAATGACGATATTAACGACGATAATTATGAGGATAATAAGGACGATAACAACGATGATAATGACGATAATAACGACGACATTAACGACGATGATTATGACAAAATAACGACGATATTAACGACGATAATTATGAGGATAATAAGGACGACAACAACGATGATAATGACGATAATAACGACGACATTAACGACGATGATTATGACAAAATAACGACGATAATAACGACGATAATTATGAGGATAATAAGGACGACAACAACGATGATAATGGCTATATAAACGACGATAATTATGAGGATAATAAGGACGATAACAACGATGATAATGACGATAATAACGACGACATTAACGTCGATGATTATGACAAAATAACGACGATATTAACGACGATAATTATGAGGATAATAAGGACGATAACAGCGATGATAATGACGATATAAACGACGATGATTATGACAAAATAACGACGATATTAACGACGATAATTATGTGGATAATAAGGACTATAACAACGATGATAATGACGATAATAACGACGACATTAACGACGATGATTATGACAAAATAACGACGATATTAACGACGATAATTATGTGGATAATAAGGACTATAACAACGATGATAATGACGATAATAACGACGACATTAACGACGATGATTATGACAAAATAACGACGATATTAACGACGATAATTATGAGGATAATAAGGACGATAACAACGATGATAATGACTACATTAACGACGATGATTATGACAAAATAACGACGATATTAACGACGATAATTATGAGGATAATAAGGACTATAACAACGATGATAATGACGATAATAACGACGACATTAACGACGATGATTATGACAAAATAACGACGATATTAACGACGATAATTTTGAGGATAATAAGGACGATAACAACGATGATAATGACGATATAAACGACGATGATTATGACAAAATAACGACGATATTAACGACGATAATTATGTGGATAATAAGGACTATAACAACGATGATAATGACGATATTATCGACGATAATTATGAGGATAATAAGGACGATAACAACGATGATAATGACGATAATAACGACGACATTAACGACGATGATTATGACAAAATAACGACGATATTAACGACGATAATTATGAGGATAATAAGGACGACAACAACGATGATAATGACGATAATAACGACGACATTAACGACGATGATTATGACAAAATAACGACGATATTAACGACGATAATTATGAGGATAATAAGGACGACAACAACGATGATAATGGCTATATAAACGACGATGATTATGACAAAATAACGACGATAATTATGAGGATAATAAGGACGATAACAACGATGATAATGACGATAATAACGACGACATTAACGACGATGATTATGACAAAATAACGACGATTTTAACGACGATAATTATGTGGATAATAAGGACTATAACAACGATGATAATGACGATATTAACGACGATAATTATGAGGATAATAAGGACGATAACAACGATGATAATGACGATATTAACGACGACATTAACGACGATGATTATGACAAAATAACGACGATATTAACGACGATAATTTTGAGGATAATAAGGACGATAACAACGATGATAATGACGATAATAACGACGACATTAACGACGATGATTATGACAAAATAACGACGATATTAACGACGATAATTATGAGGATAATAAGGACGATAACAACGATGATAATGACGATATAAACGACGATGATTATGACAAAATAACGACGATATTAACGACGATAATTATGAGGATAATAAGGACGATAACAACGATGATAATGACGATAATAACGACGACATTAACGACGATGATTATGACAAAATAACGACGATATTAACGACGATAATTTTGAGGATAATAAGGACGATAACAACGATGATAATGACGATAATAACGACGACATTAACGACGATGATTATGACAAAATAACGACGATATTAACGACGATAATTATGAGGATAATAAGGACGATAACAACGATGATAATGACGATATAAATTACGATGATTATGACAAAATAACGACGATATTAACGACGATAATTATGTGGATAATAAGGACTATAACAACGATGATAATGACGATAATAACGACGACATTAACGACGATGATTATGACAAAATAACGACGATATTAACGACGATAATTATGAGGATAATAAGGACGATAACAACGATGATAATGACTACATTAACGACGATGATTATGACAAAATAACGACGATATTAACGACGATAATTATGAGGATAATAAGGACGATAACAACGATGATAATGACGATAATAACGACGACATTAACGACGATGATTATGACAAAATAACGACGATATTAACGACGATAATTATGAGGATAATAAGGACGATAACAACGATGATAATGACGATATAAACGACGATGATTATGACAAAATAACGACGATATTAACGACGATAATTATGTGGATAATAAGGACTATAACAACGATGATAATGACGATATTAACGACGATAATTATGAGGATAATAAGGACGATAACAACGATGATAATGACGATAATAACGACGACATTAACGACGATGATTATGACAAAATAACGACGATATTAACGACGATAATTATGAGGATAATAAGGACGACAACAACGATGATAATGACGATAATAACGACGACATTAACGACGATGATTATGACAAAATAACGACGATAATAACGACGATAATTATGAGGATAATAAGGACGACAACAACGATGATAATGGCTATATAAACGACGATAATTATGAGGATAATAAGGACGATAACAACGATGATAATGACGATAATAACGACGACATTAACGTCGATGATTATGACAAAATAACGACGATATTAACGACGATAATTATGAGGATAATAAGGACGATAACAGCGATGATAATGACGATATAAACGACGATGATTATGACAAAATAACGACGATATTAACGACGATAATTATGTGGATAATAAGGACTATAACAACGATGATAATGACGATATTAACGACGATAATTATGAGGATAATAAGGACGATAACAACGATGATAATGACGATAATAACGACGACATTAACGTCGATGATTATGACAAAATAACGACGATATTAACGACGATAATTATGAGGATAATAAGGACGATAACAGCGATGATAATGACGATATAAACGACGATGATTATGACAAAATAACGACGATATTAACGACGATAATTATGTGGATAATAAGGACTATAACAACGATGATAATGACGATAATAACGACGACATTAACGACGATGATTATGACAAAATAACGACGATATTAACGACGATAATTTTGAGGATAATAAGAACGATAACAACGATGATAATGACGATATAAACGACGATGATTATGACAAAATAACGACGATATTAACGACGATAATTATGTGGATAATAAGGACTATAACAACGATGATAATGACGATATTAACGACGATAATTATGAGGATAATAAGGACGATAACAACGATGATAATGACGATAATAACGACGACATTAACGACGATGATTATGACAAAATAACGACGATATTAACGACGCTAATTATGAGGATAATAAGGACGACAACAACGATGATAATGACGATAATAACGACGACATTAACGACGATGATTATGACAAAATAACGACGATATTAACGACGATAATTATGAGGATAATAAGGACGACAACAACGATGATAATGGCTATATAAACGACGATGATTATGACAAAATAACGACGATATTAACGACGATAATTATGAGGATAATAAGGACGATAACAACGATGATAATGACGATAATAACGACGACATTAACGACGATGATTATGACAAAATAACGACGATATTAACGACGATAATTTTGAGGATAATAAGGACGATAACAACGATGATAATGACGATAATAACGACGACATTAACGACGATGATTATGACAAAATAACGACGATATTAACGACGATAATTATGAGGATAATAAGGACGATAACAACGATGATAATGACTACATTAACGACGATGATTATGACAAAATAACGACGATATTAACGACGATAATTATAAGGATAATAAGGACGATAACAACGATGATAATGACGATAATAACGACGACATTAACGACGATGATTATGACAAAATAACGACGATATTAACGACGATAATTTTGAGGATAATAAGGACGATAACAACGATGATAATGACGATAATAACGACGACATTAACGACGATGATTATGACTAAATAACGACGATATTAACGACGATAATTTTGAGGATAATAAGGACGATAACAACGATGATAATGACGATATAAACGACGATGATTATGACAAAATAACGACGATATTAACGACGATAATTATGTGGATAATAAGGACTATAACAACGATGATAATGACGATAATAACGACGACATTAACGACGATGATTATGACAAAATAACGACGATATTAACGACGATAATTATGAGGATAATAAGGACGATAACAACGATGATAATGACTACATTAACGACGATGATTATGACAAAATAACGACGATATTAACGACGATAATTATGAGGATAATAAGGACGATAACAACGATGATAATGACGATAATTTCGACGACATTAACGACGATGATTATGACAAAATAACGACGATATTAACGACGATAATTTTGAGGATAATAAGGACGATAACAACGATGATAATGACGATAATAACGACGACATTAAAGTCGATGATTATGACAAAATAACGACGATATTAACGACGATAATTATGAGGATAATAAGAACGATAACAGCGATGATAATGACGATATAAACGACGATGATTATGACAAAATAACGACGATATTAACGGCGATAATTATGTGGATAATAAGGACTATAACAACGATGATAATGACGATAATAACGACGACATTAACGACGATGATTATGACAAAATAACGACGATATTAACGACGATAATTATGAGGATAATAAAGACGACAACAACGATGATAATGGCTATATAAACGACGATGATTATGACAAAATAACGACGATATTAACGACGATAATTATGAGGATAATAAGGACGATAACAACGATGATAATGACGATAATAACGACGACATTAACGACGATGATTATGACAAAATAACGACGATATTAACGACGATAATTTTGAGGATAATAAGGACGATAACAACGATGATAATGACGATAATAACGACGACATTAACGACGATGATTATGACAAAATAACGACGATATTAACGACGATAATTATGAGGATAATAAGGACGATAACAACGATGATAATGACTACATTAACGACGATGATTATGACAAAATAACGACGATATTAACGACGATAATTATAAGGATAATAAGGACGATAACAACGATGATAATGACGATAATAACGACGACATTAACGACGATGATTATGACAAAATAACGACGATATTAACGACGATAATTTTGAGGATAATAAGGACGATAACAACGATGATAATGACGATAATAACGACGACATTAACGACGATGATTATGACAAAATAACGACGATATTAACGACGATAATTTTGAGGATAATAAGGACGATAACAACGATGATAATGACGATATAAACGACGATGATTATGACAAAATAACGACGATATTAACGACGATAATTATGTGGATAATAAGGACTATAACAACGATGATAATGACGATAATAACGACGACATTAACGACGATGATTATGACAAAATAACGACGATATTAACGACGATAATTATGAGGATAATAAGGACGATAACAACGATGATAATGACTACATTAACGACGATGATTATGACAAAATAACGACGATATTAACGACGATAATTATGAGGATAATAAGGACGATAACAACGATGATAATGACGATAATTTCGACGACATTAACGACGATGATTATGACAAAATAACGACGATATTAACGACGATAATTTTGAGGATAATAAGGACGATAACAACGATGATAATGACGATAATAACGACGACATTAAAGTCGATGATTATGACAAAATAACGACGATATTAACGACGATAATTATGAGGATAATAAGGACGATAACAACGATGATAATGACGATATAAACGACGATGATTATGACAAAATAACGACGATATTAACGACGATAATTATGTGGATAATAAGGACTATAACAACGATGATAATGACGATAATAACGACGACATTAACGACGATGATTATGACAAAATAACGACGATATTAACGACGATAATTATGAGGATAATAAGGACGATAACAACGATGATAATGACGATAATTTCGACGACATTAACGACGATGATTATGACAAAATAACGACGATATTAACGACGATAATTTTGAGGATAATAAGGACGATAACAACGATGATAATGACGATAATAACGACGACATTAAAGTCGATGATTATGACAAAATAACGACGATATTAACGACGATAATTATGAGGATAATAAGAACGATAACAGCGATGATAATGACGATATAAACGACGATGATTATGACAAAATAACGACGATATTAACGGCGATAATTATGTGGATAATAAGGACTATAACAACGATGATAATGACGATAATAACGACGACATTAACGACGATGATTATGACAAAATAACGACGATATTAACGACGATAATTATGAGGATAATAAAGACGACAACAACGATGATAATGGCTATATAAACGACGATGATTATGACAAAATAACGACGATATTAACGACGATAATTATGAGGATAATAAGGACGATAACAACGATGATAATGACGATAATAACGACGACATTAACGACGATGATTATGACAAAATAACGACGATATTAACGACGATAATTTTGAGGATAATAAGGACGATAACAACGATGATAATGACGATAATAACGACGACATTAACGACGATGATTATGACAAAATAACGACGATATTAACGACGATAATTATGAGGATAATAAGGACGATAACAACGATGATAATGACTACATTAACGACGATGATTATGACAAAATAACGACGATATTAACGACGATAATTATGAGGATAATAAGGACGATAACAACGATGATAATGACGATAATTTCGACGACATTAACGACGATGATTATGACAAAATAACGACCATATTAACGACGATAATTTTGAGGATAATAAGGACGATAACAACGATGATAATGACGATAATAACGACGACATTAAAGTCGATGATTATGACAAAATAACGACGATATTAACGACGATAATTATGAGGATAATAAGAACGATAACAGCGATGATAATGACGATATAAACGACGATGATTATGACAAAATAACGACGATATTAACGGCGATAATTATGTGGATAATAAGGACTATAACAACGATGATAATGACGATAATAACGACGACATTAACGACGATGATTATGACAAAATAACGACGATATTAACGACGATAATTATGAGGATAATAAGGACGATAACAACGATGATAATGACTACATTAACGACGATGATTATGACAAAATAACGACGATATTAACGACGATAATTATAAGGATAATAAGGACGATAACAACGATGATAATGACGATAATAACGACGACATTAACGACGATGATTATGACAAAATAACGACGATATTAACGACGATAATTTTGAGGATAATAAGGACGATAACAACGATGATAATGACGATAATAACGACGACATTAACGACGATGATTATGACTAAATAACGACGATATTAACGACGATAATTTTGAGGATAATAAGGACGATAACAACGATGATAATGACGATATAAACGACGATGATTATGACAAAATAACGACGATATTAACGACGATAATTATGTGGATAATAAGGACTATAACAACGATGATAATGACGATAATAACGACGACATTAACGACGATGATTATGACAAAATAACGACGATATTAACGACGATAATTATGAGGATAATAAGGACGATAACAACGATGATAATGACTACATTAACGACGATGATTATGACAAAATAACGACGATATTAACGACGATAATTATGAGGATAATAAGGACGATAACAACGATGATAATGACGATAATTTCGACGACATTAACGACGATGATTATGACAAAATAACGAAGATATTAACGACGATAATTTTGAGGATAATAAGGACGATAACAACGATGATAATGACGATAATAACGACGACATTAAAGTCGATGATTATGACAAAATAACGACGATATTAACGACGATAATTATGAGGATAATAAGAACGATAACAGCGATGATAATGACGATATAAACGACGATGATTATGACAAAATAACGACGATATTAACGGCGATAATTATGTGGATAATAAGGACTATAACAACGATGATAATGACGATAATAACGACGACATTAACGACGATGATTATGACAAAATAACGACGATATTAACGACGATAATTATGAGGATAATAAAGACGACAACAACGATGATAATGGCTATATAAACGACGATGATTATGACAAAATAACGACGATATTAACGACGATAATTATGAGGATAATAAGGACGATAACAACGATGATAATGACGATAATAACGACGACATTAACGACGATGATTATGACAAAATAACGACGATATTAACGACGATAATTTTGAGGATAATAAGGACGATAACAACGATGATAATGACGATAATAACGACGACATTAACGACGATGATTATGACAAAATAACGACGATATTAACGACGATAATTATGAGGATAATAAGGACGATAACAACGATGATAATGACTACATTAACGACGATGATTATGACAAAATAACGACGATATTAACGACGATAATTATAAGGATAATAAGGACGATAACAACGATGATAATGACGATAATAACGACGACATTAACGACGATGATTATGACAAAATAACGACGATATTAACGACGATAATTTTGAGGATAATAAGGACGATAACAACGATGATAATGACGATAATAACGACGACATTAACGACGATGATTATGACAAAATAACGACGATATTAACGACGATAATTTTGAGGATAATAAGGACGATAACAACGATGATAATGACGATATAAACGACGATGATTATGACAAAATAACGACGATATTAACGACGATAATTATGTGGATAATAAGGACTATAACAACGATGATAATGACGATAATAACGACGACATTAACGACGATGATTATGACAAAATAACGACGATATTAACGACGATAATTATGAGGATAATAAGGACGATAACAACGATGATAATGACTACATTAACGACGATGATTATGACAAAATAACGACGATATTAACGACGATAATTATGAGGATAATAAGGACGATAACAACGATGATAATGACGATAATTTCGACGACATTAACGACGATGATTATGACAAAATAACGACGATATTAACGACGATAATTTTGAGGATAATAAGGACGATAACAACGATGATAATGACGATAATAACGACGACATTAAAGTCGATGATTATGACAAAATAACGACGATATTAACGACGATAATTATGAGGATAATAAGGACGATAACAACGATGATAATGACGATATAAACGACGATGATTATGACAAAATAACGACGATATTAACGACGATAATTATGTGGATAATAAGGACTATAACAACGATGATAATGACGATAATAACGACGACATTAACGACGATGATTATGACAAAATAACGACGATATTAACGACGATAATTATGAGGATAATAAGGACGATAACAACGATGATAATGACGATAATTTCGACGACATTAACGACGATGATTATGACAAAATAACGACGATATTAACGACGATAATTTTGAGGATAATAAGGACGATAACAACGATGATAATGACGATAATAACGACGACATTAAAGTCGATGATTATGACAAAATAACGACGATATTAACGACGATAATTATGAGGATAATAAGAACGATAACAGCGATGATAATGACGATATAAACGACGATGATTATGACAAAATAACGACGATATTAACGGCGATAATTATGTGGATAATAAGGACTATAACAACGATGATAATGACGATAATAACGACGACATTAACGACGATGATTATGACAAAATAACGACGATATTAACGACGATAATTATGAGGATAATAAAGACGACAACAACGATGATAATGGCTATATAAACGACGATGATTATGACAAAATAACGACGATATTAACGACGATAATTATGAGGATAATAAGGACGATAACAACGATGATAATGACGATAATAACGACGACATTAACGACGATGATTATGACAAAATAACGACGATATTAACGACGATAATTTTGAGGATAATAAGGACGATAACAACGATGATAATGACGATAATAACGACGACATTAACGACGATGATTATGACAAAATAACGACGATATTAACGACGATAATTATGAGGATAATAAGGACGATAACAACGATGATAATGACTACATTAACGACGATGATTATGACAAAATAACGACGATATTAACGACGATAATTATGAGGATAATAAGGACGATAACAACGATGATAATGACGATAATTTCGACGACATTAACGACGATGATTATGACAAAATAACGACCATATTAACGACGATAATTTTGAGGATAATAAGGACGATAACAACGATGATAATGACGATAATAACGACGACATTAAAGTCGATGATTATGACAAAATAACGACGATATTAACGACGATAATTATGAGGATAATAAGAACGATAACAGCGATGATAATGACGATATAAACGACGATGATTATGACAAAATAACGACGATATTAACGGCGATAATTATGTGGATAATAAGGACTATAACAACGATGATAATGACGATAATAACGACGACATTAACGACGATGATTATGACAAAATAACGACGATATTAACGACGATAATTATGAGGATAATAAAGACGACAACAACGATGATAATGGCTATATAAACGACGATGATTATGACAAAATAACGACGATATTAACGACGATAATTATGAGGATAATAAGGACGATAACAACGATGATAATGACGATAATAACGACGACATTAACGACGATGATTATGACAAAATAACGACGATATTAACGACGATAATTTTGAGGATAATAAGGACGATAACAACGATGATAATGACGATAATAACGACGACATTAACGACGATGATTATGACAAAATAACGACGATATTAACGACGATAATTATGAGGATAATAAGGACGATAACAACGATGATAATGACTACATTAACGACGATGATTATGACAAAATAACGACGATATTAACGACGATAATTATAAGGATAATAAGGACGATAACAACGATGATAATGACGATAATAACGACGACATTAACGACGATGATTATGACAAAATAACGACGATATTAACGACGATAATTTTGAGGATAATAAGGACGATAACAACGATGATAATGACGATAATAACGACGACATTAACGACGATGATTATGACAAAATAACGACGATATTAACGACGATAATTTTGAGGATAATAAGGACGATAACAACGATGATAATGACGATATAAACGACGATGATTATGACAAAATAACGACGATATTAACGACGATAATTATGTGGATAATAAGGACTATAACAACGATGATAATGACGATAATAACGACGACATTAACGACGATGATTATGACAAAATAACGACGATATTAACGACGATAATTATGAGGATAATAAGGACGATAACAACGATGATAATGACTACATTAACGACGATGATTATGACAAAATAACGACGATATTAACGACGATAATTATGAGGATAATAAGGACGATAACAACGATGATAATGACGATAATTTCGACGACATTAACGACGATGATTATGACAAAATAACGACGATATTAACGACGATAATTTTGAGGATAATAAGGACGATAACAACGATGATAATGACGATAATAACGACGACATTAAAGTCGATGATTATGACAAAATAACGACGATATTAACGACGATAATTATGAGGATAATAAGGACGATAACAACGATGATAATGACGATATAAACGACGATGATTATGACAAAATAACGACGATATTAACGACGATAATTATGTGGATAATAAGGACTATAACAACGATGATAATGACGATAATAACGACGACATTAACGACGATGATTATGACAAAATAACGACGATATTAACGACGATAATTATGAGGATAATAAGGACGATAACAACGATGATAATGACTACATTAACGACGATGATTATGACAAAATAACGACGATATTAACGACGATAATTATGAGGATAATAAGGACGATAACAACGATGATAATGACGATAATTTCGACGACATTAACGACGATGATTATGACAAAATAACGACGATATTAACGACGATAATTTTGAGGATAATAAGGACGATAACAACGATGATAATGACGATAATAACGACGACATTAAAGTCGATGATTATGACAAAATAACGACGATATTAACGACGATAATTATGAGGATAATAAGAACGATAACAGCGATGATAATGACGATATAAACGACGATGATTATGACAAAATAACGACGATATTAACGGCGATAATTATGTGGATAATAAGGACTATAACAACGATGATAATGACGATAATAACGACGACATTAACGACGATGATTATGACAAAATAACGACGATATTAACGACGATAATTTTGAGGATAATAAGGACGATAACAACGATGATAATGACGATATAAACGACGATGATTATGACAAAATAACGACGATATTAACGACGATAATTATGTGGATAATAAGGACTATAACAACGATGATAATGACGATATTAACGACGATAATTATGAGGATAATAAGGACGATAACAACGATGATAATGACGATAATAACGACGACATTAACGACGATGATTATGACAAAATAACGACGATATTAACGACGATAATTATGAGGATAATAAGGACGATAACAACGACGATAATGACGATAATAACGACGACATTAACGTCGATGATTATGACAAAATAACGACGATATTAACGACGATAATTATGAGGATAATAAGGACGATAACAGCGATGATAATGACGATATAAACGACGATGATTATGACAAAATAACGACGATATTAACGACGATAATTATGTGGATAATAAGGACTATAACAACGATGATAATGACGATAATAACGACGACATTAACGACGATGATTATGACAAAATAACGACGATATTAACGACGATAATTATGTGGATAATAAGGACTATAACAACGATGATAATGACGATAATAACGACGACATTAACGACGATGATTATGACAAAATAACGACGATATTAACGACGATAATTATGAGGATAATAAGGACGATAACAACGATGATAATGACTACATTAACGACGATGATTATGACAAAATAACGACGATATTAACGACGATAATTATGAGGATAATAAGGACTATAACAACGATGATAATGACGATAATAACGACGACATTAACGACGATGATTATGACAAAATAACGACGATATTAACGACGATAATTTTGAGGATAATAAGGACGATAACAACGATGATAATGACGATATAAACGACGATGATTATGACAAAATAACGACGATATTAACGACGATAATTATGTGGATAATAAGGACTATAACAACGATGATAATGACGATATTATCGACGATAATTATGAGGATAATAAGGACGATAACAACGATGATAATGACGATAATAACGACGACATTAACGACGATGATTATGACAAAATAACGACGATATTAACGACGATAATTATGAGGATAATAAGGACGACAACAACGATGATAATGACGATAATAACGACGACATTAACGACGATGATTATGACAAAATAACGACGATATTAACGACGATAATTATGAGGATAATAAGGACGACAACAACGATGATAATGGCTATATAAACGACGATGATTATGACAAAATAACGACGATAATTATGAGGATAATAAGGACGATAACAACGATGATAATGACGATAATAACGACGACATTAACGACGATGATTATGACAAAATAACGACGATATTAACGACGATAATTATGAGGATAATAAGGACGATAACAACGATGATAATGACGATAATTTCGACGACATTAACGACGATGATTATGACAAAATAACGACGATATTAACGACGATAATTTTGAGGATAATAAGGACGATAACAACGATGATAATGACGATAATAACGACGACATTAAAGTCGATGATTATGACAAAATAACGACGATATTAACGACGATAATTATGAGGATAATAAGGACGATAACAACGATGATAATGACGATATAAACGACGATGATTATGACAAAATAACGACGATATTAACGACGATAATTATGTGGATAATAAGGACTATAACAACGATGATAATGACGATAATAACGACGACATTAACGACGATGATTATGACAAAATAACGACGATATTAACGACGATAATTATGAGGATAATAAGGACGATAACAACGATGATAATGACTACATTAACGACGATGATTATGACAAAATAACGACGATATTAACGACGATAATTATGAGGATAATAAGGACGATAACAACGATGATAATGACGATAATTTCGACGACATTAACGACGATGATTATGACAAAATAACGACGATATTAACGACGATAATTTTGAGGATAATAAGGACGATAACAACGATGATAATGACGATAATAACGACGACATTAAAGTCGATGATTATGACAAAATAACGACGATATTAACGACGATAATTATGAGGATAATAAGAACGATAACAGCGATGATAATGACGATATAAACGACGATGATTATGACAAAATAACGACGATATTAACGGCGATAATTATGTGGATAATAAGGACTATAACAACGATGATAATGACGATAATAACGACGACATTAACGACGATGATTATGACAAAATAACGACGATATTAACGACGATAATTTTGAGGATAATAAGGACGATAACAACGATGATAATGACGATATAAACGACGATGATTATGACAAAATAACGACGATATTAACGACGATAATTATGTGGATAATAAGGACTATAACAACGATGATAATGACGATATTAACGACGATAATTATGAGGATAATAAGGACGATAACAACGATGATAATGACGATAATAACGACGACATTAACGACGATGATTATGACAAAATAACGACGATATTAACGACGATAATTATGAGGATAATAAGGACGATAACAACGACGATAATGACGATAATAACGACGACATTAACGTCGATGATTATGACAAAATAACGACGATATTAACGACGATAATTATGAGGATAATAAGGACGATAACAGCGATGATAATGACGATATAAACGACGATGATTATGACAAAATAACGACGATATTAACGACGATAATTATGTGGATAATAAGGACTATAACAACGATGATAATGACGATAATAACGACGACATTAACGACGATGATTATGACAAAATAACGACGATATTAACGACGATAATTATGTGGATAATAAGGACTATAACAACGATGATAATGACGATAATAACGACGACATTAACGACGATGATTATGACAAAATAACGACGATATTAACGACGATAATTATGAGGATAATAAGGACGATAACAACGATGATAATGACTACATTAACGACGATGATTATGACAAAATAACGACGATATTAACGACGATAATTATGAGGATAATAAGGACTATAACAACGATGATAATGACGATAATAACGACGACATTAACGACGATGATTATGACAAAATAACGACGATATTAACGACGATAATTTTGAGGATAATAAGGACGATAACAACGATGATAATGACGATATAAACGACGATGATTATGACAAAATAACGACGATATTAACGACGATAATTATGTGGATAATAAGGACTATAACAACGATGATAATGACGATATTATCGACGATAATTATGAGGATAATAAGGACGATAACAACGATGATAATGACGATAATAACGACGACATTAACGACGATGATTATGACAAAATAACGACGATATTAACGACGATAATTATGAGGATAATAAGGACGACAACAACGATGATAATGACGATAATAACGACGACATTAACGACGATGATTATGACAAAATAACGACGATATTAACGACGATAATTATGAGGATAATAAGGACGACAACAACGATGATAATGGCTATATAAACGACGATGATTATGACAAAATAACGACGATAATTATGAGGATAATAAGGACGATAACAACGATGATAATGACGATAATAACGACGACATTAACGACGATGATTATGACAAAATAACGACGATATTAACGACGATAATTATGAGGATAATAAGGACGATAACAACGATGATAATGACGATATAAACGACGATGATTATGACAAAATAACGACGATATTAACGACGATAATTATGTGGATAATAAGGACTATAACAACGATGATAATGACGATATTAACGACGATAATTATGAGGATAATAAGGACGATAACAACGATGATAATGACGATAATAACGACGACATTAACGTCGATGATTATGACAAAATAACGACGATATTAACGACGATAATTATGAGGATAATAAGGACGATAACAGCGATGATAATGACGATATAAACGACGATGATTATGACAAAATAACGACGATATTAACGACGATAATTATGTGGATAATAAGGACTATAACAACGATGATAATGACGATAATAACGACGACATTAACGACGATGATTATGACAAAATAACGACGATATTAACGACGATAATTTTGAGGATAATAAGAACGATAACAACGATGATAATGACGATATAAACGACGATGATTATGACAAAATAACGACGATATTAACGACGATAATTATGTGGATAATAAGGACTATAACAACGATGATAATGACGATATTAACGACGACATTAACGACGATGATTATGACAAAATAACGACGATATTAACGACGATAATTTTGAGGATAATAAGGACGATAACAACGATGATAATGACGATAATAACGACGACATTAACGACGATGATTATGACAAAATAACGACGATATTAACGACGATAATTATGAGGATAATAAGGACGATAACAACGATGATAATGACGATATTAACGACGATATTAACGACGATAATAACGACGATAATAACGACGATATTAACGACGATAATACGACGATAAAAAGAAGATAAGGACAATAATAACGACGGTATTAACGATGATAATTATGACGATAACAACGAAGATAATGACAATAATAACGACGACATTAACGACGATGATTATGACAAAATAACGACGATATTAACGACGATAATTTTGAGGATAATAAGGACGATAACAACGATGATAATGACGATATAAACGACGATGATTATGACAAAATAACGACGATATTAACGACGATAATTATGTGGATAATAAGGACTATAACAACGATGATAATGACGATAATAACGACGACATTAACGACGATGATTATGACAAAATAACGACGATATTAACGACGATAATTATGAGGATAATAAGGACGATAACAACGATGATAATGACTACATTAACGACGATGATTATGACAAAATAACGACGATATTAACGACGATAATTATGAGGATAATAAGGACGATAACAACGATGATAATGACGATAATAACGACGACATTAACGACGATGATTATGACAAAATAACGACGATATTAACGACGATAATTATGAGGATAATAAGGACGATAACAACGATGATAATGACGATTTAAACGACGATGATTATGACAAAATAACGACGATATTAACGACGATAATTATGTGGATAATAAGGACTATAACAACGATGATAATGACGATAATAACGACGACATTAACGACGATGATTATGACAAAATAACGACGATATTAACGACGATAATTTTGAGGATAATAAGGACTATAACAACGATGATAATGACGATAATAACGACGACATTAACGACGATGATTATGACAAAATAACGACGATATTAACGACGATAATTTTGAGGATAATAAGGACGATAACAACGATGATAATGACGATAATAACGACGACATTAACGACGATGATTATGACAAAATAACGACGATATTAACGACGATAATTATGAGGATAATAAGGACGATAACAACGATGATAATGACGATATTAACGACGATATTAACGACGATAATAACGACGATAATAACGACGATATTAACGACGATAATACGACGATAAAAAGAAGATAAGGACAATAATAACGACGGTATTAACGATGATAATTATGACGATAACAACGAAGATAATGACAATAATAACGACGACATTAACGACGATGATTATGACAAAATAACGACGATATTAACGACGATAATTTTGAGGATAATAAGGACGATAACAACGATGATAATGACGATATAAACGACGATGATTATGACAAAATAACGACGATATTAACGACGATAATTATGTGGATAATAAGGACTATAACAACGATGATAATGACGATAATAACGACGACATTAACGACGATGATTATGACAAAATAACGACGATATTAACGACGATAATTATGAGGATAATAAGGACGATAACAACGATGATAATGACTACATTAACGACGATGATTATGACAAAATAACGACGATATTAACGACGATAATTATGAGGATAATAAGGACGATAACAACGATGATAATGACGATAATAACGACGACATTAACGACGATGATTATGACAAAATAACGACGATATTAACGACGATAATTTTGAGGATAATAAGGACGATAACAACGATGATAATGACGATAATAACGACGACATTAACGTCGATGATTATGACAAAATAACGACGATATTAACGACGATAATTATGAGGATAATAAGGACGATAACAGCGATGATAATGACGATATAAACGACGATGATTATGACAAAATAACGACGATATTAACGACGATAATTATGTGGATAATAAGGACTATAACAACGATGATAATGACGATAATAACGACGACATTAACGACGATGATTATGACAAAATAACGACGATATTAACGACGATAATTATGAGGATAATAAGGACGATAACAACGATGATAATGACGATAATAACGACGACATTAACGACGATGATTATGACAAAATAACGACGATATTAACGACGATAATTATGAGGATAATAAGGACGACAACAACGATGATAATGACGATATAAACGACGATGATTATGACAAAATAACGACGATATTAACGACGATAATTATGAGGATAATAAAGACGATAACAACGATGATAATGACGATAATAACGACGACATTAACGACGATGATTATGACAAAATAACGACGATATTAACGACGATAATTATGTGGATAATAAGGACTATAACAACGATGATAATGACGATAATAACGACGACATTAACGACGATGATTATGACAAAATAACGACGATATTAACGACGATAATTTTGAGGATAATAAGGACGATAACAACGATGATAATGACGATATAAACGACGATGATTATGACAAAATAACGACGATATTAACGACGATAATTATGTGGATAATAAGGACTATAACAACGATGATAATGACGATATTAACGACGATAATTATGAGGATAATAAGGACGATAACAACGATGATAATGACGATAATAACGACGACATTAACGACGATGATTATGACAAAATAACGACGATATTAACGACGATAATTATGAGGATAATAAGGACGACAACAACGATGATAATGACGATAATAACGACGACATTAACGACGATGATTATGACAAAATAACGACGATATTAACGACGATAATTATGAGGATAATAAGGACGACAACAACGATGATAATGGCTATATAAACGACGATAATTATGAGGATAATAAGGACGATAACAACGATGATAATGACGATAATAACGACGACATTAACGTCGATGATTATGACAAAATAACGACGATATTAACGACGATAATTATGAGGATAATAAGGACGATAACAGCGATGATAATGACGATATAAACGACGATGATTATGACAAAATAACGACGATATTAACGACGATAATTATGTGGATAATAAGGACTATAACAACGATGATAATGACGATATTAACGACGATAATTATGAGGATAATAAGGACGATAACAACGATGATAATGACGATAATAACGACGACATTAACGTCGATGATTATGACAAAATAACGACGATATTAACGACGATAATTATGAGGATAATAAGGACGATAACAGCGATGATAATGACGATATAAACGACGATGATTATGACAAAATAACGATGATATTAACGACGATAATTATGTGGATAATAAGGACTATAACAACGATGATAATGACGATAATAACGACGACATTAACGACGATGATTATGACAAAATAACGACGATATTAACGACGATAATTTTGAGGATAATAAGAACGATAACAACGATGATAATGACGATATAAACGACGATGATTATGACAAAATAACGACGATATTAACGACGATAATTATGTGGATAATAAGGACTATAACAACGATGATAATGACGATATTAACGACGATAATTATGAGGATAATAAGGACGATAACAACGATGATAATGACGATAATAACGACGACATTAACGACGATGATTATGACAAAATAACGACGATATTAACGACGATAATTATGAGGATAATAAGGACGACAACAACGATGATAATGACGATAATAACGACGACATTAACGACGATGATTATGACAAAATAACGACGATATTAACGACGATAATTATGAGGATAATAAGGACGACAACAACGATGATAATGGCTATATAAACGACGATGATTATGACAAAATAACGACGATATTAACGACGATAATTATGAGGATAATAAGGACGATAACAACGATGATAATGACGATAATAACGACGACATTAACGACGATGATTATGACAAAATAACGACGATATTAACGACGATAATTATGAGGATAATAAGGACGATAACAACGATGATAATGACGATATAAACGACGATGATTATGACAAAATAACGACGATATTAACGACGATAATTATGTGGATAATAAGGACTATAACAACGATGATAATGACGATAATAACGACGACATTAACGACGATGATTATGACAAAATAACGACGATATTAACGACGATAATTTTGAGGATAATAAGGACTATAACAACGATGATAATGACGATAATAACGACGACATTAACGACGATGATTATGACAAAATAACGACGATATTAACGACGATAATTTTGAGGATAATAAGGACGATAACAACGATGATAATGACGATATAAACGACGATGATTATGACAAAATAACGACGATATTAACGACGATAATTATGTGGATAATAAGGACTATAACAACGATGATAATGACGATAATAACGACGACATTAACGACGATGATTATGACAAAATAACGACGATATTAACGACGATAATTATGAGGATAATAAGGACGATAACAACGATGATAATGACTACATTAACGACGATGATTATGACAAAATAACGACGATATTAACGACGATAATTATGAGGATAATAAGGACGATAACAACGATGATAATGACGATAATAACGACGACATTAACGACGATGATTATGACAAAATAACGACGATATTAACGACGATAATTATGAGGATAATAAGGACGATAACAACGATGATAATGACGATAATAACGACGACATTAACGACGATGATTATGACAAAATAACGACGATATTAACGACGATAATTATGAGGATAATAAGGACGACAACAACGATGATAATGACGATATAAACGACGATGATTATGACAAAATAACGACGATATTAACGACGATAATTATGAGGATAATAAAGACGATAACAACGATGATAATGACGATAATAACGACGACATTAACGACGATGATTATGACAAAATAACGACGATATTAACGACGATAATTATGAGGATAATAAGGACGATAACAACGATGATAATGACGATATAAACGACGATGATTATGACAAAATAACGACGATTTTAAGGACGATAATTATGTGGATAATAAGGACTATAACAACGATGATAATGACGATAATAACGACGACATTAACGACGATGATTATGACAAAATAACGACGATATTAACGACGATAATTTTGAGGATAATAAGGACGATAACAACGATGATAATGACGATAATAACGACGACATTAACGACGATGATTATGACAAAATAACGACGATATTAACGACGATAATTATGAGGATAATAAGGACGATAACAACGATGATAATGACTACATTAACGACGATGATTATGACAAAATAACGACGATATTAACGACGATAATTATAAGGATAATAAGGACGATAACAACGATGATAATGACGATAATAACGACGACATTAACGACGATGATTATGACAAAATAACGACGATATTAACGACGATAATTTTGAGGATAATAAGGACGATAACAACGATGATAATGACGATAATAACGACGACATTAACGACGATGATTATGACAAAATAACGACGATATTAACGACGATAATTTTGAGGATAATAAGGACGATAACAACGATGATAATGACGATATAAACGACGATGATTATGACAAAATAACGACGATATTAACGACGATAATTATGTGGATAATAAGGACTATAACAACGATGATAATGACGATAATAACGACGACATTAACGACGATGATTATGACAAAATAACGACGATATTAACGACGATAATTATGAGGATAATAAGGACGATAACAACGATGATAATGACGATATAAACGACGATGATTATGACAAAATAACGACGATTTTAAGGACGATAATTATGTGGATAATAAGGACTATAACAACGATGATAATGACGATAATAACGACGACATTAACGACGATGATTATGACAAAATAACGACGATATTAACGACGATAATTTTGAGGATAATAAGGACGATAACAACGATGATAATGACGATAATAACGACGACATTAACGACGATGATTATGACAAAATAACGACGATATTAACGACGATAATTTTGAGGATAATAAGGACGATAACAACGATGATAATGACGATAATAACGACGACATTAACGACGATGATTATGACAAAATAACGACGATATTAACGACGATAATTATGAGGATAATAAGGACGACAACAACGATGATAATGACGATATAAACGACGATGATTATGACAAAATAACGACGATATTAACGACGATAATTATGAGGATAATAAAGACGATAACAACGATGATAATGACGATAATAACGACGACATTAACGACGATGATTATGACAAAATAACGACGATATTAACGACGATAATTATGAGGATAATAAGGACGATAACAACGATGATAATGACGATATAAACGACGATGATTATGACAAAATAACGACGATTTTAAGGACGATAATTATGTGGATAATAAGGACTATAACAACGATGATAATGACGATAATAACGACGACATTAACGACGATGATTATGACAAAATAACGACGATATTAACGACGATAATTTTGAGGATAATAAGGACGATAACAACGATGATAATGACGATAATAACGACGACATTAACGACGATGATTATGACAAAATAACGACGATATTAACGACGATAATTATGAGGATAATAAGGACGATAACAACGATGATAATGACTACATTAACGACGATGATTATGACAAAATAACGACGATATTAACGACGATAATTATAAGGATAATAAGGACGATAACAACGATGATAATGACGATAATAACGACGACATTAACGACGATGATTATGACAAAATAACGACGATATTAACGACGATAATTTTGAGGATAATGACAATAATAACGACGACATTAACGACGATGATTATGACAAAATAACGACGATATTAACGACGATAATTTTGAGGATAATAAGGACGATAACAACGATGATAATGACGATATAAACGACGATGATTATGACAAAATAACGACGATATTAACGACGATAATTATGTGGATAATAAGGACTATAACAACGATGATAATGACGATAATAACGACGACATTAACGACGATGATTATGACAAAATAACGACGATATTAACGACGATAATTATGAGGATAATAAGGACGATAACAACGATGATAATGACTACATTAACGACGATGATTATGACAAAATAACGACGATATTAACGACGATAATTATGAGGATAATAAGGACGATAACAACGATGATAATGACGATAATAACGACGACATTAACGACGATGATTATGACAAAATAACGACGATATTAACGACGATAATTTTGAGGATAATAAGGACGATAACAACGATGATAATGACGATAATAACGACGACATTAAAGTCGATGATTATGACAAAATAACGACGATATTAACGACGATAATTATGAGGATAATAAGAACGATAACAGCGATGATAATGACGATATAAACGACGATGATTATGACAAAATAACGACGATATTAACGGCGATAATTATGTGGATAATAAGGACTATAACAACGATGATAATGACGATAATAACGACGACATTAACGACGATGATTATGACAAAATAACGACGATATTAACGACGATAATTTTGAGGATAATAAGGACGATAACAACGATGATAATGACGATATAAACGACGATGATTATGACAAAATAACGACGATATTAACGACGATAATTATGTGGATAATAAGGACTATAACAACGATGATAATGACGATATTAACGACGATAATTATGAGGATAATAAGGACGATAACAACGATGATAATGACGATAATAACGACGACATTAACGACGATGATTATGACAAAATAACGACGATATTAACGACGATAATTTTGAGGATAATAAGGACGATAACAACGATGATAATGACGATAATAACGACGACATTAACGACGATGATTATGACAAAATAACGACGATATTAACGACGATAATTTTGAGGATAATAAGGACGATAACAACGATGATAATGACGATATAAACGACGATGATTATGACAAAATAACGACGATATTAACGACGATAATTATGTGGATAATAAGGACTATAACAACGATGATAATGACGATAATACCGACGACATTAACGACGATGATTATGACAAAATAACGACGATATTAACGACGATAATTATGAGGATAATAAGGACGATAACAACGATGATAATGACTACATTAACGACGATGATTATGACAAAATAACGACGATATTAACGACGATAATTATGAGGATAATAAGGACGATAACAACGATGATAATGACGATAATAACGACGACATTAACGACGATGATTATGACAAAATAACGACGATATTAACGACGATAATTTTGAGGATAATAAGGACGATAACAACGATGATAATGACGATAATAACGACGACATTAAAGTCGATGATTATGACAAAATAACGACGATATTAACGACGATAATTATGAGGATAATAAGAACGATAACAGCGATGATAATGACGATATAAACGACGATGATTATGACAAAATAACGACGATATTAACGGCGATAATTATGTGGATAATAAGGACTATAACAACGATGATAATGACGATAATAACGACGACATTAACGACGATGATTATGACAAAATAACGACGATATTAACGACGATAATTTTGAGGATAATAAGGACGATAACAACGATGATAATGACGATATAAACGACGATGATTATGACAAAATAACGACGATATTAACGACGATAATTATGTGGATAATAAGGACTATAACAACGATGATAATGACGATAATAACGACGACATTAACGACGATGATTATGACAAAATAACGACGATATTAACGACGATAATTATGTGGATAATAAGGACTATAACAACGATGATAATGACGATAATAACGACGACATTAACGACGATGATTATGACAAAATAACGACGATATTAACGACGATAATTATGAGGATAATAAGGACGATAACAGCGATGATAATGACGATATAAACGACGATGATTATGACAAAATAACGACGATATTAACGACGATAATTATGTGGATAATAAGGACTATAACAACGATGATAATGACGATAATAACGACGACATTAACGACGATGATTATGACAAAATAACGACGATATTAACGACGATAATTATGTGGATAATAAGGACTATAACAACGATGATAATGACGATAATAACGACGACATTAACGACGATGATTATGACAAAATAACGACGATATTAACGACGATAATTATGAGGATAATAAGGACGATAACAACGATGATAATGACTACATTAACGACGATGATTATGACAAAATAACGACGATATTAACGACGATAATTATGAGGATAATAAGGACTATAACAACGATGATAATGACGATAATAACGACGACATTAACGACGATGATTATGACAAAATAACGACGATATTAACGACGATAATTTTGAGGATAATAAGGACGATAACAACGATGATAATGACGATATAAACGACGATGATTATGACAAAATAACGACGATATTAACGACGATAATTATGTGGATAATAAGGACTATAACAACGATGATAATGACGATATTATCGACGATAATTATGAGGATAATAAGGACGATAACAACGATGATAATGACGATAATAACGACGACATTAACGACGATGTTTATGACAAAATAACGACGATATTAACGACGATAATTATGAGGATAATAAGGACGACAACAACGATGATAATAACGATAATAACGACGACATTAACGACGATGATTATGACAAAATAACGACGATATTAACGACGATAATTTTGAGGATAATAAGGACGATAACAGCGATGATAATGACGATAATAACGACGACATTAACGACGATGATTATGACAAAATAACGACGATATTAACGACGATAATTTTGAGGATAATAAGGACGATAACAACGATGATAATGACGATAATAACGACGACATTAACGACGATGATTATGACAAAATAACGACGATATTAACGACGATAATTTTGAGGATAATAAGGACGATAACAACGATGATAATGACGATATAAACGACGATGATTATGACAAAATAACGACGATATTAACGACGATAATTATGTGGATAATAAGGACTATAACAACGATGATAATGACGATAATACCGACGACATTAACGACGATGATTATGACAAAATAACGACGATATTAACGACGATAATTATGAGGATAATAAGGACGATAACAACGATGATAATGACTACATTAACGACGATGATTATGACAAAATAACGACGATATTAACGACGATAATTATGAGGATAATAAGGACGATAACAACGATGATAATGACGATAATAACGACGACATTAACGACGATGATTATGACAAAATAACGACGATATTAACGACGATAATTTTGAGGATAATAAGGACGATAACAACGATGATAATGACGATAATAACGACGACATTAAAGTCGATGATTATGACAAAATAACGACGATATTAACGACGATAATTATGAGGATAATAAGAACGATAACAGCGATGATAATGACGATATAAACGACGATGATTATGACAAAATAACGACGATATTAACGGCGATAATTATGTGGATAATAAGGACTATAACAACGATGATAATGACGATAATAACGACGACATTAACGACGATGATTATGACAAAATAACGACGATATTAACGACGATAATTTTGAGGATAATAAGGACGATAACAACGATGATAATGACGATATAAACGACGATGATTATGACAAAATAACGACGATATTAACGACGATAATTATGTGGATAATAAGGACTATAACAACGATGATAATGACGATAATAACGACGACATTAACGACGATGATTATGACAAAATAACGACGATATTAACGACGATAATTATGTGGATAATAAGGACTATAACAACGATGATAATGACGATAATAACGACGACATTAACGACGATGATTATGACAAAATAACGACGATATTAACGACGATAATTATGAGGATAATAAGGACGATAACAGCGATGATAATGACGATATAAACGACGATGATTATGACAAAATAACGACGATATTAACGACGATAATTATGTGGATAATAAGGACTATAACAACGATGATAATGACGATAATAACGACGACATTAACGACGATGATTATGACAAAATAACGACGATATTAACGACGATAATTATGTGGATAATAAGGACTATAACAACGATGATAATGACGATAATAACGACGACATTAACGACGATGATTATGACAAAATAACGACGATATTAACGACGATAATTATGAGGATAATAAGGACGATAACAACGATGATAATGGCTAAATTAACGACGATGATTATGACAAAATAACGACGATATTAACGACGATAATTATGAGGATAATAAGGACTATAACAACGATGATAATGACGATAATAACGACGACATTAACGACGATGATTATGACAAAATAACGACGATATTAACGACGATAATTTTGAGGATAATAAGGACGATAACAACGATGATAATGACGATATAAACGACGATGATTATGACAAAATAACGACGATATTAACGACGATAATTATGTGGATAATAAGGACTATAACAACGATGATAATGACGATATTATCGACGATAATTATGAGGATAATAAGGACGATAACAACGATGATAATGACGATAATAACGACGACATTAACGACGATGATTATGACAAAATAACGACGATATTAACGACGATAATTATGAGGATAATAAGGACGACAACAACGATGATAATAACGATAATAACGACGACATTAACGACGATGATTATGACAAAATAACGACGATATTAACGACGATAATTATGAGGATAATAAGGACGATAACAGCGATGATAATGACGATATAAACGACGATGATTATGACAAAATAACGACGATATTAACGACGATAATTATGTGGATAATAAGGACTATAACAACGATGATAATGACGATAATAACGACGACATTAACGACGATGATTATGACAAAATAACGACGATATTAACGACGATAATTTTGAGGATAATAAGCACGATAACAACGATGATAATGACGATATAAACGACGATGATTATGAGGATAATAAGGACGACAACAACGATGATAATGACGATAATAACGACGACATTAACGACGATGATTATGACAAAATAACGACGATATTAACGACGATAATTATGAGGATAATAAGGACGACAACAACGATGATAATGACTACATTAACGACGATGATTATGACAAAATAACGACGATATTAACGACGATAATTATGAGGATAATAAGGACGATAACAACGATGATAATGACGATAATAACGACGACATTAACGACGATGATTATGACAAAATAACGACGATATTAACGACGATAATTTTGAGGATAATAAGGACGATAACAACGACGATAATGACGATAATAACGACGACATTAACGTCGATGATTATGACAAAATAACGACGATATTAACGACGATAATTATGAGGATAATAAGGACGATAACAGCGATGATAATGACGATATAAACGACGATGATTATGACAAAATAACGACGATATTAACGACGATAATTATGTGGATAATAAGGACTATAACAACGATGATAATGACGATAATAACGACGACATTAACGACGATGATTATGACAAAATAACGACGATATTAACGACGATAATTATGTGGATAATAAGGACTATAACAACGATGATAATGACGATAATAACGACGACATTAACGACGATGATTATGACAAAATAACGACGATATTAACGACGATAATTATGAGGATAATAAGGACGACAACAACGATGATAATGACTACATTAACGACGATGATTATGACAAAATAACGACGATATTAACGACGATAATTATGAGGATAATAAGGACGATAACAACGATGATAATGACGATAATAACGACGACATTAACGACGATGATTATGACAAAATAACGACGATATTAACGACGATAATTATGAGGATAATAAGGACTATAACAACGATGATAATGACGATAATAACGACGACATTAACGACGATGATTATGACAAAATAACGACGATATTAACGACGATAATTTTGAGGATAATAAGGACGATAACAACGATGATAATGACGATATAAACGACGATGATTATGACAAAATAACGACGATATTAACGACGATAATTATGTGGATAATAAGGACTATAACAACGATGATAATAACGATAATAACGACGACATTAACGACGATGATTATGACAAAATAACGACGATATTAACGACGATAATTATGAGGATAATAAGGACGATAACAGCGATGATAATGACGATATAAACGACGATGATTATGACAAAATAACGACGATATTAACGACGATAATTATGTGGATAATAAGGACTATAACAACGATGATAATGACGATAATAACGACGACATTAACGACGATGATTATGACAAAATAACGACGATATTAACGACGATAATTTTGAGGATAATAAGGACGATAACAACGATGATAATGACGACATAAACGACGATGATTATGACAAAATAACGACGATATTAACGACGATAATTATGTGGATAATAAGGACTATAACAACGATGATAATGACGATATTAACGACGATAATTATGAGGATAATAAGGACGATATTAACGACGATAATTATGAGGATAATAAGGACGACAACAACGATGATAATGACTACATTAACGACGATGATTATGACAAAATAACGACGATATTAACGACGATAATTATGAGGATAATAAGGACGATAACAACGATGATAATGACGATAATAACGACGACATTAACGACGATGATTATGACAAAATAACGACGATATTAACGACGATAATTATGTGGATAATAAGGACTATAACAACGATGATAATGACGATAATAACGACGACATTAACGACGATGATTATGACAAAATAACGACGATATTAACGACGATAATTATGAGGATAATAAGGACGATAACAACGATGATAATGACTACATTAACGACGATGATTATGACAAAATAACGACGATATTAACGACGATAATTATGAGGATAATAAGGACGATAACAACGATGATAATGACGATAATAACGACGACATTAACGACGATGATTATGACAAAATAACGACGATATTAACGACGATAATTTTGAGGATAATAAGGACGATAACAACGATGATAATGACGATAATAACGACGACATTAAAGTCGATGATTATGACAAAATAACGACGATATTAACGACGATAATTATGAGGATAATAAGAACGATAACAGCGATGATAATGACGATATAAACGACGATGATTATGACAAAATAACGACGATATTAACGGCGATAATTATGTGGATAATAAGGACTATAACAACGATGATAATGACGATAATAACGACGACATTAACGACGATGATTATGACAAAATAACGACGATATTAACGACGATAATTTTGAGGATAATAAGGACGATAACAACGATGATAATGACGATATAAACGACGATGATTATGACAAAATAACGACGATATTAACGACGATAATTATGTGGATAATAAGGACTATAACAACGATGATAATGACGATATTAACGACGATAATTATGAGGATAATAAGGACGATAACAACGATGATAATGACGATAATAACGACGACATTAACGACGATGATTATGACAAAATAACGACGATATTAACGACGATAATTTTGAGGATAATAAGGACGATAACAACGATGATAATGACGATAATAACGACGACATTAAAGTCGATGATTATGACAAAATAACGACGATATTAACGACGATAATTATGAGGATAATAAGAACGATAACAGCGATGATAATGACGATATAAACGACGATGATTATGACAAAATAACGACGATATTAACGGCGATAATTATGTGGATAATAAGGACTATAACAACGATGATAATGACGATAATAACGACGACATTAACGACGATGATTATGACAAAATAACGACGATATTAACGACGATAATTTTGAGGATAATAAGGACGATAACAACGATGATAATGACGATATAAACGACGATGATTATGACAAAATAACGACGATATTAACGACGATAATTATGTGGATAATAAGGACTATAACAACGATGATAATGACGATAATAACGACGACATTAACGACGATGATTATGACAAAATAACGACGATATTAACGACGATAATTATGTGGATAATAAGGACTATAACAACGATGATAATGACGATAATAACGACGACATTAACGACGATGATTATGACAAAATAACGACGATATTAACGACGATAATTATGAGGATAATAAGGACGATAACAGCGATGATAATGACGATATAAACGACGATGATTATGACAAAATAACGACGATATTAACGACGATAATTATGTGGATAATAAGGACTATAACAACGATGATAATGACGATAATAACGACGACATTAACGACGATGATTATGACAAAATAACGACGATATTAACGACGATAATTATGTGGATAATAAGGACTATAACAACGATGATAATGACGATAATAACGACGACATTAACGACGATGATTATGACAAAATAACGACGATATTAACGACGATAATTATGAGGATAATAAGGACGATAACAACGATGATAATGACTACATTAACGACGATGATTATGACAAAATAACGACGATATTAACGACGATAATTATGAGGATAATAAGGACTATAACAACGATGATAATGACGATAATAACGACGACATTAACGACGATGATTATGACAAAATAACGACGATATTAACGACGATAATTTTGAGGATAATAAGGACTATAACAACGATGATAATGACGATAATAACGACGACATTAACGACGATGATTATGACAAAATAACGACGATATTAACGACGATAATTATGAGGATAATAAGGACGATAACAACGATGATAATGACTACATTAACGACGATGATTATGACAAAATAACGACGATATTAACGACGATAATTATGAGGATAATAAGGACTATAACAACGATGATAATGACGATAATAACGACGACATTAACGACGATGATTATGACAAAATAACGACGATATTAACGACGATAATTATGTGGATAATAAGGACTATAACAACGATGATAATGACGATAATAACGACGACATTAACGACGATGATTATGACAAAATAACGACGATATTAACGACGATAATTATGAGGATAATAAGGACGATAACAGCGATGATAATGACGATATAAACGACGATGATTATGACAAAATAACGACGATATTAACGACGATAATTATGTGGATAATAAGGACTATAACAACGATGATAATGACGATAATAACGACGACATTAACGACGATGATTATGACAAAATAACGACGATATTAACGACGATAATTATGTGGATAATAAGGACTATAACAACGATGATAATGACGATAATAACGACGACATTAACGACGATGATTATGACAAAATAACGACGATATTAACGACGATAATTATGAGGATAATAAGGACGATAACAACGATGATAATGACTACATTAACGACGATGATTATGACAAAATAACGACGATATTAACGACGATAATTATGAGGATAATAAGGACTATAACAACGATGATAATGACGATAATAACGACGACATTAACGACGATGATTATGACAAAATAACGACGATATTAACGACGATAATTTTGAGGATAATAAGGACGATAACAACGATGATAATGACGATATAAACGACGATGATTATGACAAAATAACGACGATATTAACGACGATAATTATGTGGATAATAAGGACTATAACAACGATGATAATGACGATATTATCGACGATAATTATGAGGATAATAAGGACGATAACAACGATGATAATGACGATAATAACGACGACATTAACGACGATGTTTATGACAAAATAACGACGATATTAACGACGATAATTATGAGGATAATAAGGACGACAACAACGATGATAATAACGATAATAACGACGACATTAACGACGATGATTATGACAAAATAACGACGATATTAACGACGATAATTATGAGGATAATAAGGACGATAACAGCGATGATAATGACGATATAAACGACGATGATTATGACAAAATAACGACGATATTAACGACGATAATTATGTGGATAATAAGGACTATAACAACGATGATAATGACGATAATAACGACGACATTAACGACGATGATTATGACAAAATAACGACGATATTAACGACGATAATTTTGAGGATAATAAGGACGATAACAACGATGATAATGACGATATAAACGACGATGATTATGAGGATAATAAGGACGACAACAACGATGATAATGACGATAATAACGACGACATTAACGACGATGATTATGACAAAATAACGACGATATTAACGACGATAATTATGAGGATAATAAGGACGACAACAACGATGATAATGACTACATTAACGACGATGATTATGACAAAATAACGACGATATTAACGACGATCATTATGAGGATAATAAGGACGATAACAACGATGATAATGACGATAATAACGACGACATTAACGACGATGATTATGACAAAATAACGACGATATTAACGACGATAATTTTGAGGATAATAAGGACGATAACAACGACGATAATGACGATAATAACGACGACATTAACGTCGATGATTATGACAAAATAACGACGATATTAACGACGATAATTATGAGGATAATAAGGACGATAACAGCGATGATAATGACGATATAAACGACGATGATTATGACAAAATAACGACGATATTAACGACGATAATTATGTGGATAATAAGGACTATAACAACGATGATAATGACGATAATAACGACGACATTAACGACGATGATTATGACAAAATAACGACGATATTAACGACGATAATTATGTGGATAATAAGGACTATAACAACGATGATAATGACGATAATAACGACGACATTAACGACGATGATTATGACAAAATAACGACGATATTAACGACGATAATTATGAGGATAATAAGGACGACAACAACGATGATAATGACTACATTAACGACGATGATTATGACAAAATAACGACGATATTAACGACGATAATTATGAGGATAATAAGGACGATAACAACGATGATAATGACGATAATAACGACGACATTAACGACGATGATTATGACAAAATAACGACGATATTAACGACGATAATTATGAGGATAATAAGGACTATAACAACGATGATAATGACGATAATAACGACGACATTAACGACGATGATTATGACAAAATAACGACGATATTAACGACGATAATTTTGAGGATAATAAGGACGATAACAACGATGATAATGACGATATAAACGACGATGATTATGACAAAATAACGACGATATTAACGACGATAATTATGTGGATAATAAGGACTATAACAACGATGATAATAACGATAATAACGACGACATTAACGACGATGATTATGACAAAATAACGACGATATTAACGACGATAATTATGAGGATATTAAGGACGATAACAGCGATGATAATGACGATATAAACGACGATGATTATGACAAAATAACGACGATATTAACGACGATAATTATGTGGATAATAAGGACTATAACAACGATGATAATGACGATAATAACGACGACATTAACGACGATGATTATGACAAAATAACGACGATATTAACGACGATAATTTTGAGGATAATAAGGACGATAACAACGATGATAATGACGACATAAACGACGATGATTATGACAAAATAACGACGATATTAACGACGATAATTATGTGGATAATAAGGACTATAACAACGATGATAATGACGATATTAACGACGATAATTATGAGGATAATAAGGACGATATTAACGACGATAATTATGAGGATAATAAGGACGACAACAACGATGATAATGACTACATTAACGACGATGATTATGACAAAATAACGACGATATTAACGACGATAATTATGAGGATAATAAGGACGATAACAACGATGATAATGACGATAATAACGACGACATTAACGACGATGATTATGACAAAATAACGACGATATTAACGACGATAATTTTGAGGATAATAAGGACGATAACAACGACGATAATGACGATAATAACGACGACATTAACGTCGATGATTATGACAAAATAACGACGATATTAACGACGATAATTATGAGGATAATAAGGACGATAACAGCGATGATAATGACGATATAAACGACGATGATTATGACAAAATAACGACGATATTAACGACGATAATTATGTGGATGATAAGGACTATAACAACGATGATAATGACGATAATAACGACGACATTAACGACGATGATTATGACAAAATAACGACGATATTAACGACGATAATTATGTGGATAATAAGGACTATAACAACGATGATAATGACGATAATAACGACGACATTAACGACGATGATTATGACAAAATAACGACGATATTAACGACGATAATTATGAGGATAATAAGGACGATAACAACGATGATAATGACTACATTAACGACGATGATTATGACAAAATAACGACGATATTAACGACGATAATTATGAGGATAATAAGGACTATAACAACGATGATAATGACGATAATAACGACGACATTAACGACGATGATTATGACAAAATAACGACGATATTAACGACGATAATTATGTGGATAATAAGGACTATAACAACGATGATAATGACGATAATAACGACGACATTAACGACGATGATTATGACAAAATAACGACGATATTAACGACGATAATTATGTGGATAATAAGGACTATAACAACGATGATAATGACGATAATAACGACGACATTAACGACGATGATTATGACAAAATAACGACGATATTAACGACGATAATTATGAGGATAATAAGGACGATAACAACGATGATAATGACTACATTAACGACGATGATTATGACAAAATAACGACGATATTAACGACGATAATTATGAGGATAATAAGGACTATAACAACGATGATAATGACGATAATAACGACGACATTAACGACGATGATTATGACAAAATAACGACGATATTAACGACGATAATTTTGAGGATAATAAGGACGATAACAACGATGATAATGACGATATAAACGACGATGATTATGACAAAATAACGACGATATTATCGACGATAATTATGAGGATAATAAGGACGATAACAACGATGATAATGACGATAATAACGACGACATTAACGACGATGTTTATGACAAAATAACGACGATATTAACGACGATAATTATGAGGATAATAAGGACGACAACAACGATGATAATAACGATAATAACGACGACATTAACGACGATGATTATGACAAAATAACGACGATATTAACGACGATAATTATGAGGATAATAAGGACGATAACAGCGATGATAATGACGATATAAACGACGATGATTATGACAAAATAACGACGATATTAACGACGATAATTATGTGGATAATAAGGACTATAACAACGATGATAATGACGATAATAACGACGACATTAACGACGATGATTATGACAAAATAACGACGATATTAACGACGATAATTTTGAGGATAATAAGGACGATAACAACGATGATAATGACGATATAAACGACGATGATTATGACAAAATAACGACGATATTAACGACGATAATTATGTGGATAATAAGGACTATAACAACGATGATAATGACGATATTAACGACGATAATTATGAGGATAATAAGGACGATATTAACGACGATAATTATGAGGATAATAAGGACGATAACAACGATGATAATGATTATAATAACGACGACATTAACGACGATGATTATGACAAAATAACGACGATATTAACGACGATAATTATGAGGATTATAAGGACGATAACAACGATGATAATGACGATATAAACGACGATGATTATGACAAAATAACGACGATATTAACGACGATAATTATGTGGATAATAAGGACTATAACAACGATGATAATGACGATAATAACGACGACATTAACGACGATGATTATGACAAAATAACGACGATATTAACGACGATAATTTTGAGGATAATAAGGACGATAACAACGATGATAATGACGATATAAACGACGATGATTATGACAAAATAACGACGATATTAACGACGATAATTATGTGGATAATAAGGACTATAACAACGATGATAATGACGATAATAACGACGACATTAACGACGATGATTATGACAAAATAACGACGATATTAACGACGATAATTATGAGGATAATAAGGACGATAACAACGATGATAATGACTACATTAACGACGATGATTATGACAAAATAACGACGATATTAACGACGATAATTATGAGGATAATAAGGACGATAACTACGATGATAATGACGATAATAACGACGACATTAACGTCGGTATTATGACAAAATAACGACGATATTAACGACGATAATTATGAGGATAATAAGGACGATAACAACGATGATAATGACGATATAAACGACGATGATTATGACAAAATAACGACGATATTAACGACGATAATTATGTGGATAATAAGGACTATAACAACGATGATAATGACGATAATAACGACGATGATTATGACAAAATAACGACGATATTAACGACGATAATTATGAGGATAATAAGGACGATAACAACGATTTTAATGACGATAATAACGACGACATTAACGACGATGATTATGACAAAATAACGACGATATTAACGACGATAATTATGTGGATAATAAGGACTATAACAACGATGATAATGACGATAATAACGACGACATTAACGACGATGATTATGACAAAATAACGACGATATTAACGACGATAATTATGAGGATAATAAGGACGATAACAACGATGATAATGACGATAATAACGACGACATTAACGACGATGATTATGACAAAATAACGACGATATTAACGACGATAATTATGAGGATAATAAGGACGATAACAACGATGATAATGACGATATAAACGACGATGATTATGACAAAATAACGACGATATTAACGACGATAATTATGTGGATAATAAGGACTATAACAACGATGATAATGACGATAATAACGACGACATTAACGACGATGATTATGACAAAATAACGACGATATTAACGACGATAATTTTGAGGATAATAAGGACGATAACAACGATGATAATGACGATATAAACGACGATGATTATGACAAAATAACGACGATATTAACGACGATAATTATGTGGATAATAAGGACTATAACAACGATGATAATGACGATAATAACGACGACATTAACGACGATGATTATGACAAAATAACGACGATATTAACGACGATAATTATGAGGATAATAAGGACGATAACAACGATGATAATGACTACATTAACGACGATGATTATGACAAAATAACGACGATATTAACGACGATAATTATGAGGATAATAAGGACGATAACAACGATGATAATGACGATAATAACGACGACATTAACGACGATGATTATGACAAAATAACGACGATATTAACGACGATAATTATGTGGATAATAAGGACTATAACAACGATGATAATGACGATAATAACGACGACATTAACGTCGGTATTATGACAAAATAACGACGATATTAACGACGATAATTATGAGGATAATAAGGACGATAACAACGATGATAATGACGATATAAACGACGATGATTATGACAAAATAACGACGATATTAACGACGATAATTATGTGGATAATAAGGACTATAACAACGATGATAATGACGATAATAACGACGATGATTATGACAAAATAACGACGATATTAACGACGATAATTATGAGGATAATAAGGACGATAACAACGATTTTAATGACGATAATAACGACGACATTAACGACGATGATTATGACAAAATAACGACGATATTAACGACGATAATTATGTGGATAATAAGGACTATAACAATGATGATAATGACGATAATAACGACGACATTAACGACGATGATTATGACAAAATAACGACGATATTAACGACGATAATTATGAGGATAATAAGGACGATAACAACGATGATAATGACGATATAAACGACGATGATTATGACAAAATAACGACGATATTAACGACGATAATAATGAGGATAATAAGGACTATAACAACGATGATAATGACGATAATAACGACGACATTAACGACGATGATTATGACAAAATAACGACGATATTAACGACGATAATTATGAGGATAATAAGGACGATAACAACGATGATAATGACGATAATAACGACGATGATTATGACAAAATAACGACGATATTAACGACGATAATTATGAGGATAATAAGGACGATAACAACGATGATAATGACGATAATAACGACGACATTAACGACGATGATTATGACAAAATAACGACGATATTAACGACGATAATTTTGAGGATAATAAGGACGATAACAACGATGATAATGACGATAATAACGACGACATTAACGTCGGTATTATGACAAAATAACGACGATATTAACGACGATAATTATGAGGATAATAAGGACGATAACAACGATGATAATGACGATATAAACGACGATGATTATGACAAAATAACGACGATATTAACGACGATAATTATGTGGATAATAAGGACGATAACAACGATTTTAATGACGATAATAACGACGACATTAACGACGATGATTATGACAAAATAACGACGATATTAACGACGATAATTTTGAGGATAATAAGGACGACAACAACGATGATAATGACGATAATAACGACGACATTAACGACGATGATTATGACAAAATAACGACGATATTAACGACGATAATTATGAGGATAATAAGGACGATAACAACGATTATAATGACGATATAAACGACGATGATTATGACAAAATAACGACGATATTAACGACGATAATTATGAGGATAATAAGGACGATAACAACGATGATAATGACTACATTAACGACGATGATTATGACAAAATAACGACGATATTAACGACGATAATTATGAGGATAATAAGGACGATAACAACGATTATAATGACGATATAAACGACGATGATTATGACAAAATAACGACGATATTAACGACGATAATTATGAGGATAATAAGGACGATAACAACGATGATAATGACTACATTAACGACGATGATTATGACAAAATAACGACGATATTAACGACGATAATTATGAGGATAATAAGGACGATAACAACGATGATAATGACGATAATAACGACGACATTAACGTCGATGATTATGACAAAATAACGACGATATTAACGACGATAATTATGAGGATAATAAGGACGATAACAGCGATGATAATGACGATATAAACGACGATGATTATGACAAAATAACGACGATATTAACGACGATAATTATGTGGATAATAAGGACTATAACAACGATGATAATGACGATAATAACGACGACATTAACGACGATGATTATGACAAAATAACGACGATATTAACGACGATAATTTTGAGGATAATAAGGACGATAACAACGATGATAATGACGATATAAACGACGATGATTATGACAAAATAACGACGATATTAACGACGATAATTATGTGGATAATAAGGACTATAACAACGATGATAATGACGATATTAACGACGATAATTATGAGGATAATAAGGACGATAACAACGATGATAATGACGATAATAACGACGACATTAACGACGATGTTTATGACAAAATAACGACGATATTAACGACGATAATTATGAGGATATTAAGGACGACAACAACGATGATAATAACGATAATAACGACGACATTAACGACGATGATTATGACAAAATAACGACGATATTAACGACGATAATTATGAGGATAATAAGGACGATAACAGCGATGATAATGACGATATAAACGACGATGATTATGACAAAATAACGACGATATTAACGACGATAATTATGTGGATAATAAGGACTATAACAACGATGATAATGACGATAATAACGACGACATTAACGACGATGATTATGACAAAATAACGACGATATTAACGACGATAATTATGTGGATAATAAGGACTATAACAACGATGATAATGACGATAATAACGACGACATTAACGACGATGATTATGACAAAATAACGACGATATTAACGACGATAATTATGAGGATAATAAGGACGATAACAACGATGATAATGACGATATAAACGACGATGATTATGACAAAATAACGACGATATTAACGACGATAATAATGAGGATAATAAGGACTATAACAACGATGATAATGACGATAATAACGACGACATTAACGACGATGATTATGACAAAATAACGACGATATTAACGACGATAATTATGAGGATAATAAGGACGATAACAACGATGATAATGACGATAATAACGACGATGATTATGACAAAATAACGACGATATTAACGACGATAATTATGAGGATAATAAGGACGATAACAACGATGATAATGACGATAATAACGACGACATTAACGACGATGATTATGACAAAATACGACGATATTAACGACGATAATTTTGAGGATAATAAGGACGATAACAACGATGATAATGACGATAATAACGACGACATTAACGTCGGTATTATGACAAAATAACGACGATATTAACGACGATAATTATGAGGATAATAAGGACGATAACAACGATGATAATGACGATATAAACGACGATGATTATGACAAAATAACGACGATATTAACGACGATAATTATGTGGATAATAAGGACGATAACAACGATGATAATGACGATATAAACGACGATGATTATGACAAAATAACGACGATATTAACGACGATAATTTTGAGGATAATAAGGACGATAACAGCGATGATAATGACGATATAAACGACGATGATTATGACAAAATAACGACGATATTAACGACGATAATTATGTGGATAATAAGGACTATAACAACGATGATAATGACGATAATAACGACGACATTAACGACGATGATTATGACAAAATAACGAAGATATTAACGACGATAATTTTGAGGATAATAAGGACGATAACAACGATGATAATGACGATATAAACGACGATGATTATGACAAAATAACGACGATATTAACGACGATAATTATGTGGATAATAAGGACTATAACAACGATGATAATGACGATAATAACGACGACATTAACGACGATGATTATGACAAAATAACGACGATATTAACGACGATAATTATGAGGATAATAAGGACGATAACAACGATGATAATGACTACATTAACGACGATGATTATGACAAAATAACGACGATATTAACGACGATAATTATGAGGATAATAAGGACGATAACAACGATGATAATGACGATAATAACGACGACATTAACGACGATGATTATGACAAAATAACGATGATATTAACGACGATAATTTTGAGGATAATAAGGACGATAACTACGATGATAATGACGATAATAACGACGACATTAACGTCGGTATTATGACAAAATAACGACGATATTAACGACGATAATTATGAGGATAATAAGGACGATAACAACGATGATAATGACGATAATAACGACGACATTAACGACGATGTTTATGACAAAATAACGACGATATTAACGACGATAATTATGAGGATAATAAGGACGACAACAACGATGATAATAACGATAATAACGACGACATTAACGACGATGATTATGACAAAATAACGACGATATTAACGACGATAATTATGAGGATAATAAGGACGATAACAGCGATGATAATGACGATATAAACGACGATGATTATGACAAAATAACGACGATATTAACGACGATAATTATGTGGATAATAAGGACTATAACAACGATGATAATGACGATAATAACGACGACATTAACGACGATGATTATGACAAAATAACGACGATATTAACGACGATAATTTTAAGGATAATAAGGACGATAACAACGATGATAATGACGATATAAACGACGATGATTATGACAAAATAACGACGATATTAACGACGATAATTATGTGGATAATAAGGACTATAACAACGATGATAACGACGATATTAACGACGATAATTATGAGGATAATAAGGACGACAACAACGATGATAATGACGATAATAACGACGACATTAACGACGATGATTATGACAAAATAACGACGATATTAACGACGATAATTATGAGGATAATAAGGACGATAACAACGATGATAATGACGATATAAACGACGATGATTATGACAAAATAACGACGATATTAACGACGATAATTATGAGGATAATAAGGACGATAACAACGATGATAATGACGATAATAACGACGACATTAACGACGATGATTATGACAAAATAACGACGATATTAACGACGATAATTATGAGGATAATAAGGACGATAACAACGATGATAATGACGATATAAACGACGATGATTATGACAAAATAACGACGATATTAACGACGATAATTATGTGGATAATAAGGACTATAACAACGATGATAATGACGATAATAACGACGACATTAACGACGATGATTATGACAAAATAACGACGATATTAACGACGATAATTTTGAGGATAATAAGGACGATAACAACGATGATAATGACGATATAAACGACGATGATTATGACAAAATAACGACGATATTAACGACGATAATTATGTGGATAATAAGGACTATAACAACGATGATAATGACGATAATAACGACGACATTAACGACGATGATTATGACAAAATAACGACGATATTAACGACGATAATTTTGAGGATAATAAGGACGATAACAACGATGATAATGACGATAATAACGACGACATTAACGACGATGATTATGACAAAATAACGACGATATTAACGACGATAATTATGAGGATAATAAGGACGATAACAACGATGATAATGACGATATAAACGACGATGATTATGACAAAATAACGACGATATTAACGACGATAATTATGTGGATAATAAGGACTATAACAACGATGATAATGACGATAATAACGACGACATTAACGACGATGATTATGACAAAATAACGACGATATTAACGACGATAATTTTGAGGATAATAAGGACGATAACAACGATGATAATGACGATATAAACGACGATGATTATGACAAAATAACGACGATATTAACGACGATAATTATGTGGATAATAAGGACTATAACAACGATGATAATGACGATAATAACGACGACATTAACGACGATGATTATGACAAAATAACGACGATATTAACGACGATAATTATGAGGATAATAAGGACGATAACAACGATGATAATGACTACATTAACGACGATGATTATGACAAAATAACGACGATATTAACGACGATAATTATGAGGATAATAAGGACGATAACAACGATGATAATGACGATAATAACGACGACATTAACGACGATGATTATGACAAAATAACGACGATATTAACGACGATAATTTTGAGGATAATAAGGACGATAACTACGATGATAATGACGATAATAACGACGACATTAACGTCTGTATTATGACAAAATAACGACGATATTAACGACGATAATTATGAGGATAATAAGGACGATAACAACGATGATAATGACGATATAAACGACGATGATTATGACAAAATAACGACGATTTTAAGGACGATAATTATGTGGATAATAAGGACTATAACAACGATGATAATGACGATAATAACGACGACATTAACGACGATGATTATGACAAAATAACGACGATATTAACGACGATAATTTTGAGGATAATAAGGACGATAACAGCGATGATAATGACGATATAAACGACGATGATTATGACAAAATAACGACGATATTAACGACGATAATTATGTGGATAATAAGGACTATAACAACGATGATAATGACGATAATAACGACGACATTAACGACGATGATTATGACAAAATAACGAAGATATTAACGACGATAATTTTGAGGATAATAAGGACGATAACAACGATGATAATGACGATATAAACGACGATGATTATGACAAAATAACGACGATATTAACGACGATAATTATGTGGATAATAAGGACTATAACAACGATGATAATGACGATAATAACGACGACATTAACGACGATGATTATGACAAAATAACGACGATATTAACGACGATAATTATGAGGATAATAAGGACGATAACAACGATGATAATGACTACATTAACGACGATGATTATGACAAAATAACGACGATATTAACGACGATAATTATGAGGATAATAAGGACGATAACAACGATGATAATGACGATAATAACGACGACATTAACGACGATGATTATGACAAAATAACGATGATATTAACGACGATAATTTTGAGGATAATAAGGACGATAACAACGATGATAATGACGATAATAACGACGACATTAACGACGATGATTATGACAAAATAACGACGATATTAACGACGATAATTATGAGGATAATAAGGACGATAACAACGATGATAATGACGATAATAACGACGACATTAACGACGATGTTTATGACAAAATAACGACGATATTAACGACGATAATTATGAGGATAATAAGGACGACAACAACGATGATAATAACGATAATAACGACGACATTAACGACGATGATTATGACAAAATAACGACGATATTAACGACGATAATTATGAGGATAATAAGGACGATAACAACGATGATAATGACGATATAAACGACGATGATTATGACAAAATAACGACGATATTAACGACGATAATTATGTGGATAATAAGGACTATAACAACGATGATAATGACGATAATAACGACGACATTAACGACGATGATTATGACAAAATAACGACGATATTAACGACGATAATTTTAAGGATAATAAGGACGATAACAACGATGATAATGACGATATAAACGACGATGATTATGACAAAATAACGACGATATTAACGACGATAATTATGTGGATAATAAGGACTATAACAACGATGATAACGACGATATTAACGACGATAATTATGAGGATAATAAGGACGACAACAACGATGATAATGACGATAATAACGACGACATTAACGACGATGATTATGACAAAATAACGACGATATTAACGACGATAATTATGAGGATAATAAGGACGATAACAACGATGATAATGACGATATAAACGACGATGATTATGACAAAATAACGACGATATTAACGACGATAATTATGAGGATAATAAGGACGATAACAACGATGATAATGACGATAATAACGACGACATTAACGACGATGATTATGACAAAATAACGACGATATTAACGACGATAATTATGAGGATAATAAGGACGATAACAACGATGATAATGACGATATAAACGACGATGATTATGACAAAATAACGACGATATTAACGACGATAATTATGTGGATAATAAGGACTATAACAACGATGATAATGACGATAATAACGACGACATTAACGACGATGATTATGACAAAATAACGACGATATTAACGACGATAATTTTGAGGATAATAAGGACGATAACAACGATGATAATGACGATATAAACGACGATGATTATGACAAAATAACGACGATATTAACGACGATAATTATGTGGATAATAAGGACTATAACAACGATGATAATGACGATAATAACGACGACATTAACGACGATGATTATGACAAAATAACGACGATATTAACGACGATAATTTTGAGGATAATAAGGACGATAACAACGATGATAATGACGATAATAACGACGACATTAACGACGATGATTATGACAAAATAACGACGATATTAACGACGATAATTATGAGGATAATAAGGACGATAACAACGATGATAATGACTACATTAACGACGATGATTATGACAAAATAACGACGATATTAACGACGATAATTATGAGGATAATAAGGACGATAACAACGATGATAATGACGATAATAACGACGACATTAACGACGATGATTATGACAAAATAACGACGATATTAACGACGATAATTTTGAGGATAATAAGGACGATAACAACGATGATAATGACGATAATAACGACGACATTAACGTCGATGATTATGACAAAATAACGACGATATTAACGACGATAATTATGAGGATAATAAGGACGATAACAGCGATGATAATGACGATATAAACGACGATGATTATGACAAAATAACGACGATATTAACGACGATAATTATGTGGATAATAAGGACTATAACAACGATGATAATGACGATAATAACGACGACATTAACGACGATGATTATGACAAAATAACGACGATATTAACGACGATAATTTTGAGGATAATAAGGACGATAACAACGATGATAATGACGATATAAACGACGATGATTATGACAAAATAACGACGATATTAACGACGATAATTATGTGGATAATAAGGACTATAACAACGATGATAATGACGATATTAACGACGATAATTATGAGGATAATAAGGACGATAACAACGATGATAATGACGATAATAACGACGACATTAACGACGATGTTTATGACAAAATAACGACGATATTAACGACGATAATTATGAGGATAATAAGGACGACAACAACGATGATAATAACGATAATAACGACGACATTAACGACGATGATTATGACAAAATAACGACGATATTAACGACGATAATTATGAGGATAATAAGGACGATAACAGCGATGATAATGACGATATAAACGACGATGATTATGACAAAATAACGACGATATTAACGACGATAATTATGTGGATAATAAGGACTATAACAACGATGATAATGACGATAATAACGACGACATTAACGACGATGATTATGACAAAATAACGACGATATTAACGACGATAATTTTAAGGATAATAAGGACGATAACAACGATGATAATGACGATATAAACGACGATGATTATGACAAAATAACGACGATATTAACGACGATAATTATGTGGATAATAAGGACTATAACAACGATGATAACGACGATATTAACGACGATAATTATGAGGATAATAAGGACGACAACAACGATGATAATGACGATAATAACGACGACATTAACGACGATGATTATGACAAAATAACGACGATATTAACGACGATAATTATGAGGATAATAAGGACGATAACAACGATGATAATGACGATATAAACGACGATGATTATGACAAAATAACGACGATATTAACGACGATAATTATGAGGATAATAAGGACGATAACAACGATGATAATGACGATAATAACGACGACATTAACGACGATGATTATGACAAAATAACGACGATATTAAAGACGATAATTATGAGGATAATAAGGACGATAACAACGATGATAATGACGATATAAACGACGATGATTATGACAAAATAACGACGATATTAACGACGATAATTATGTGGATAATAAGGACTATAACAACGATGATAATGACGATAATAACGACGACATTAACGACGATGATTATGACAAAATAACGACGATATTAACGACGATAATTTTGAGGATAATAAGGACGATAACAACGATGATAATGACGATATAAACGACGATGATTATGACAAAATAACGACGATATTAACGACGATAATTATGTGGATAATAAGGACTATAACAACGATGATAATGACGATAATAACGACGACATTAACGACGATGATTATGACAAAATAACGACGATATTAACGACGATAATTTTGAGGATAATAAGGACGATAACAACGATGATAATGACGATAATAACGACGACATTAACGACGATGATTATGACAAAATAACGACGATATTAACGACGATAATTATGAGGATAATAAGGACGATAACAACGATGATAATGACGATATAAACGACGATGATTATGACAAAATAACGACGATATTAACGACGATAATTATGTGGATAATAAGGACTATAACAACGATGATAATGACGATAATAACGACGACATTAACGACGATGATTATGACAAAATAACGACGATATTAACGACGATAATTTTGAGGATAATAAGGACGATAACAACGATGATAATGACGATATAAACGACGATGATTATGACAAAATAACGACGATATTAACGACGATAATTATGTGGATAATAAGGACTATAACAACGATGATAATGACGATAATAACGACGACATTAACGACGATGATTATGACAAAATAACGACGATATTAACGACGATAATTATGAGGATAATAAGGACGATAACAACGATGATAATGACTACATTAACGACGATGATTATGACAAAATAACGACGATATTAACGACGATAATTATGAGGATAATAAGGACGATAACAACGATGATAATGACGATAATAACGACGACATTAACGACGATGATTATGACAAAATAACGACGATATTAACGACGATAATTTTGAGGATAATAAGGACGATAACTACGATGATAATGACGATAATAACGACGACATTAACGTCGGTATTATGACAAAATAACGACGATATTAACGACGATAATTATGAGGATAATAAGGACGATAACAACGATGATAATGACGATATAAACGACGATGATTATGACAAAATAACGACGATTTTAAGGACGATAATTATGTGGATAATAAGGACTATAACAACGATGATAATGACGATAATAACGACGACATTAACGACGATGATTATGACAAAATAACGACGATATTAACGACGATAATTTTGAGGATAATAAGGACGATAACAGCGATGATAATGACGATATAAACGACGATGATTATGACAAAATAACGACGATATTAACGACGATAATTATGTGGATAATAAGGACTATAACAACGATGATAATGACGATAATAACGACGACATTAACGACGATGATTATGACAAAATAACGAAGATATTAACGACGATAATTTTGAGGATAATAAGGACGATAACAACGATGATAATGACGATATAAACGACGATGATTATGACAAAATAACGACGATATTAACGACGATAATTATGTGGATAATAAGGACTATAACAACGATGATAATGACGATAATAACGACGACATTAACGACGATGATTATGACAAAATAACGACGATATTAACGACGATAATTATGAGGATAATAAGGACGATAACAACGATGATAATGACTACATTAACGACGATGATTATGACAAAATAACGACGATATTAACGACGATAATTATGAGGATAATAAGGACGATAACAACGATGATAATGACGATAATAACGACGACATTAACGACGATGATTATGACAAAATAACGATGATATTAACGACGATAATTTTGAGGATAATAAGGACGATAACAACGATGATAATGACGATAATAACGACGACATTAACGACGATGATTATGACAAAATAACGACGATATTAACGACGATAATTATGAGGATAATAAGGACGATAACAACGATGATAATGACGATAATAACGACGACATTAACGACGATGTTTATGACAAAATAACGACGATATTAACGACGATAATTATGAGGATAATAAGGACGACAACAACGATGATAATAACGATAATAACGACGACATTAACGACGATGATTATGACAAAATAACGACGATATTAACGACGATAATTATGAGGATAATAAGGACGATAACAGCGATGATAATGACGATATAAACGACGATGATTATGACAAAATAACGACGATATTAACGACGATAATTATGTGGATAATAAGGACTATAACAACGATGATAATGACGATAATAACGACGACATTAACGACGATGATTATGACAAAATAACGACGATATTAACGACGATAATTTTAAGGATAATAAGGACGATAACAACGATGATAATGACGATATAAACGACGATGATTATGACAAAATAACGACGATATTAACGACGATAATTATGAGGATAATAAGGACGATAACAACGATGATAACGACGATATTAACGACGATAATTATGAGGATAATAAGGACGATAACAACGATGATAATGACGATAATAACGACGACATTAACGACGATGATTATGACAAAATAACGACGATATTAACGACGATAATTATGAGGATAATAAGGACGATAACAACGATGATAATGACGATATAAACGACGATGATTATGACAAAATAACGACGATATTAACGACGATAATTATGAGGATAATAAGGACGATAACAACGATGATAATGACGATAATAACGACGACATTAACGACGATGATTATGACAAAATAACGACGATATTAACGACGATAATTATGAGGATAATAAGGACGATAACAACGATGATAATGACGATATAAACGACGATGATTATGACAAAATAACGACGATATTAACGACGATAATTATGTGGATAATAAGGACTATAACAACGATGATAATGACGATAATAACGACGACATTAACGACGATGATTATGACAAAATAACGACGATATTAACGACGATAATTTTGAGGATAATAAGGACGATAACAACGATGATAATGACGATATAAACGACGATGATTATGACAAAATAACGACGATATTAACGACGATAATTATGTGGATAATAAGGACTATAACAACGATGATAATGACGATAATAACGACGACATTAACGACGATGATTATGACAAAATAACGACGATATTAACGACGATAATTATGAGGATAATAAGGACGATAACAACGATGATAATGACTACATTAACGACGATGATTATGACAAAATAACGACGATATTAACGACGATAATTATGAGGATAATAAGGACGATAACAACGATGATAATGACGATAATAACGACGACATTAACGACGATGATTATGACAAAATAACGATGATATTAACGACGATAATTTTGAGGATAATAAGGACGATAACAACGATGATAATGACGATAATAACGACGACATTAACGACGATGATTATGACAAAATAACGACGATATTAACGACGATAATTATGAGGATAATAAGGACGATAACAACGATGATAATGACGATAATAACGACGACATTAACGACGATGTTTATGACAAAATAACGACGATATTAACGACGATAATTATGAGGATAATAAGGACGACAACAACGATGATAATAACGATAATAACGACGACATTAACGACGATGATTATGACAAAATAACGACGATATTAACGACGATAATTATGAGGATAATAAGGACGATAACAGCGATGATAATGACGATATAAACGACGATGATTATGACAAAATAACGACGATATTAACGACGATAATTATGTGGATAATAAGGACTATAACAACGATGATAATGACGATAATAACGACGACATTAACGACGATGATTATGACAAAATAACGACGATATTAACGACGATAATTTTAAGGATAATAAGGACGATAACAACGATGATAATGACGATATAAACGACGATGATTATGACAAAATAACGACGATATTAACGACGATAATTATGAGGATAATAAGGACGATAACAACGATGATAACGACGATATTAACGACGATAATTATGAGGATAATAAGGACGATAACAACGATGATAATGACGATAATAACGACGACATTAACGACGATGATTATGACAAAATAACGACGATATTAACGACGATAATTATGAGGATAATAAGGACGATAACAACGATGATAATGACGATATAAACGACGATGATTATGACAAAATAACGACGATATTAACGACGATAATTATGAGGATAATAAGGACGATAACAACGATGATAATGACGATAATAACGACGACATTAACGACGATGATTATGACAAAATAACGACGATATTAACGACGATAATTATGAGGATAATAAGGACGATAACAACGATGATAATGACGATATAAACGACGATGATTATGACAAAATAACGACGATATTAACGACGATAATTATGTGGATAATAAGGACTATAACAACGATGATAATGACGATAATAACGACGACATTAACGACGATGATTATGACAAAATAACGACGATATTAACGACGATAATTTTGAGGATAATAAGGACGATAACAACGATGATAATGACGATATAAACGACGATGATTATGACAAAATAACGACGATATTAACGACGATAATTATGTGGATAATAAGGACTATAACAACGATGATAATGACGATAATAACGACGACATTAACGACGATGATTATGACAAAATAACGACGATATTAACGACGATAATTTTGAGGATAATAAGGACGATAACAACGATGATAATGACGATAATAACGACGACATTAACGACGATGATTATGACAAAATAACGACGATATTAACGACGATAATTATGAGGATAATAAGGACGATAACAACGATGATAATGACTACATTAACGACGATGATTATGACAAAATAACGACGATATTAACGACGATAATTATGAGGATAATAAGGACGATAACAACGATGATAATGACGATAATAACGACGACATTAACGACGATGATTATGACAAAATAACGACGATATTAACGACGATAATTTTGAGGATAATAAGGACGATAACAACGATGATAATGACGATAATAACGACGACATTAACGTCGATGATTATGACAAAATAACGACGATATTAACGACGATAATTATGAGGATAATAAGGACGATAACAGCGATGATAATGACGATATAAACGACGATGATTATGACAAAATAACGACGATATTAACGACGATAATTATGTGGATAATAAGGACTATAACAACGATGATAATGACGATAATAACGACGACATTAACGACGATGATTATGACAAAATAACGACGATATTAACGACGATAATTTTGAGGATAATAAGGACGATAACAACGATGATAATGACGATATAAACGACGATGATTATGACAAAATAACGACGATATTAACGACGATAATTATGTGGATAATAAGGACTATAACAACGATGATAATGACGATATTAACGACGATAATTATGAGGATAATAAGGACGATAACAACGATGATAATGACGATAATAACGACGACATTAACGACGATGTTTATGACAAAATAACGACGATATTAACGACGATAATTATGAGGATAATAAGGACGACAACAACGATGATAATAACGATAATAACGACGACATTAACGACGATGATTATGACAAAATAACGACGATATTAACGACGATAATTATGAGGATAATAAGGACGATAACAGCGATGATAATGACGATATAAACGACGATGATTATGACAAAATAACGACGATATTAACGACGATAATTATGTGGATAATAAGGACTATAACAACGATGATAATGACGATAATAACGACGACATTAACGACGATGATTATGACAAAATAACGACGATATTAACGACGATAATTTTAAGGATAATAAGGACGATAACAACGATGATAATGACGATATAAACGACGATGATTATGACAAAATAACGACGATATTAACGACGATAATTATGTGGATAATAAGGACTATAACAACGATGATAACGACGATATTAACGACGATAATTATGAGGATAATAAGGACGACAACAACGATGATAATGACGATAATAACGACGACATTAACGACGATGATTATGACAAAATAACGACGATATTAACGACGATAATTATGAGGATAATAAGGACGATAACAACGATGATAATGACGATATAAACGACGATGATTATGACAAAATAACGACGATATTAACGACGATAATTATGAGGATAATAAGGACGATAACAACGATGATAATGACGATAATAACGACGACATTAACGACGATGATTATGACAAAATAACGACGATATTAACGACGATAATTATGAGGATAATAAGGACGATAACAACGATGATAATGACGATATAAACGACGATGATTATGACAAAATAACGACGATATTAACGACGATAATTATGTGGATAATAAGGACTATAACAACGATGATAATGACGATAATAACGACGACATTAACGACGATGATTATGACAAAATAACGACGATATTAACGACGATAATTTTGAGGATAATAAGGACGATAACAACGATGAAAATGACGATATAAACGACGATGATTATGACAAAATAACGACGATATTAACGACGATAATTATGTGGATAATAAGGACTATAACAACGATGATAATGACGATAATAACGACGACATTAACGACGATGATTATGACAAAATAACGACGATATTAACGACGATAATTTTGAGGATAATAAGGACGATAACAACGATGATAATGACGATAATAACGACGACATTAACGACGATGATTATGACAAAATAACGACGATATTAACGACGATAATTATGAGGATAATAAGGACGATAACAACGATGATAATGACTACATTAACGACGATGATTATGACAAAATAACGACGATATTAACGACGATAATTATGAGGATAATAAGGACGATAACAACGATGATAATGACGATAATAACGACGACATTAACGACGATGATTATGACAAAATAACGACGATATTAACGACGATAATTTTGAGGATAATAAGGACGATAACAACGATGATAATGACCATAATAACGACGACATTAACGTCGATGATTATGACAAAATAACGACGATATTAACGACGATAATTATGAGGATAATAAGGACGATAACAGCGATGATAATGACGATATAAACGACGATGATTATGACAAAATAACGACGATATTAACGACGATAATTATGTGGATAATAAGGACTATAACAACGATGATAATGACGATAATAACGACGACATTAACGACGATGATTATGACAAAATAACGACGATATTAACGACGATAATTTTGAGGATAATAAGGACGATAACAACGATGATAATGACGATATAAACGACGATGATTATGACAAAATAACGACGATATTAACGACGATAATTATGTGGATAATAAGGACTATAACAACGATGATAATGACGATATTAACGACGATAATTATGAGGATAATAAGGACGATAACAACGATGATAATGACGATAATAACGACGACATTAACGACGATGTTTATGACAAAATAACGACGATATTAACGACGATAATTATGAGGATAATAAGGACGACAACAACGATGATAATAACGATAATAACGACGACATTAACGACGATGATTATGACAAAATAACGACGATATTAACGACGATAATTATGAGGATAATAAGGACGATAACAGCGATGATAATGACGATATAAACGACGATGATTATGACAAAATAACGACGATATTAACGACGATAATTATGTGGATAATAAGGACTATAACAACGATGATAATGACGATAATAACGACGACATTAACGACGATGATTATGACAAAATAACGACGATATTAACGACGATAATTTTGAGGATAATAAGGACGATAACAACGATGATAATGACGATATAAACGACGATGATTATGACAAAATAACGACGATATTAACGACGATAATTATGTGGATAATAAGGACTATAACAACGATGATAATGACGATATTAACGACGATAATTATGAGGATAATAAGGACGATAACAACGATGATAATGACGATAATAACGACGACATTAACGACGATGATTATGACAAAATAACGACGATATTAACGACGATAATTATGAGGATAATAAGGACGACAACAACGATGAAATTGACGATAATAACGACGACATTAACGACGATGATTATGACAAAATAACGACGATATTAACGACGATAACTATGAGGATAATAAGGACGATAACAACGATGATAATGACGATAATAACGACGATGATTATGACAAAATAACGACGATATTAACGACGATAATTATGAGGATAATAAGGACGATAACAACGATGATAATGACGATAATAACGACGACATTAACGACGATGATTATGACAAAATAACGACGATATTAACGACGATAATTATGAGGATAATAAGGACGATAACAACGATGATAATGACGATATAAACGACGATGATTATGACAAAATAACGACGATATTAACGACGATAATTATGTGGATAATAAGGACTATAACAACGATGATAATGACGATAATAACGAAGACATTAACGACGATGATTATGACAAAATAACGACGATATTAACGACGATAATTTTGAGGATAATAAGGACGATAACAACGATGATAATGACGATATAAACGACGATGATTATGACAAAATAACGACGATATTAACGACGATAATTATGTGGATAATAAGGACTATAACAACGATGATAATGACGATAATAACGACGACATTAACGACGATGATTATGACAAAATAACGACGATATTAACGACGATAATTATGAGGATAATAAGGACGATAACAACGATGATAATGACTACATTAACGACGATGATTATGACAAAATAACGACGATATTAACGACGATAATTATTAGGATAATAAGGACGATAACAACGATGATAATGACGATAATAACGACGACATTAACGACGATGATTATGACAAAATAACGACGATATTAACGACGATAATTTTGAGGATAATAAGGACGATAACTACGATGATAATGACGATAATAACGACGACATTAACGTCGGTATTATGACAAAATAACGACGATATTAACGACGATAATTATGAGGATAATAAGGACGATAACAACGATGATAATGACGATATAAACGACGATGATTATGACAAAATAACGACGATATTAACGACGATAATTATGTGGATAATAAGGACTATAACAACGATGATAATGACGATAATAACGACGATGATTATGACAAAATAACGACGATATTAACGACGATAATTATGAGGATAATAAGGACGATAACAACGATTTTAATGACGATAATAACGACGACATTAACGACGATGATTATAACAAAATAACGACGATATTAACGACGATAATTTTGAGGATAATAAGGACGATAACAACGATGATAATGACGATAATAACGACGACATTAACGTCGGTATTATGACAAAATAACGACGATATTAACGACGATAATTATGAGGATAATAAGGACGATAACAACGATGATAATGACGATATAAACGACGATGATTATGACAAAATAACGACGATATTAACGACGATAATTATGTGGATAATAAGGACGATAACAACGATTTTAATGACGATAATAACGACGACATTAACGACGATGATTATGACAAAATAACGACGATATTAACGACGATAATTATGTGGATAATAAGGACTATAACAACGATGATAATGAAGATAATAACGACGACATTAACGACGATGATTATGACAAAATAACGACGATATTAACGACGATAATTATGAGGATAATAAGGACGATAACAACGATGATAATGACGATAATAACGACGACATTAACGACGATGATTATGACAAAATAACGACGATATTAACGACGATAATTATGAGGATAATAAGGACGATAACAACGATGATAATGACGATATAAACGACGATGATTATGACAAAATAACGACGATGTTAACGACGATAATTATGTGGATAATAAGGACTATAACAACGATGATAATGACGATAATAACGACGACATTAACGACGATGATTATGACAAAATAACGACGATATTAACGACGATAATTATGAGGATAATAAGGACGATAACAACGATGATAATGACTACATTAACGACGATGATTATGACAAAATAACGACGATATTTACGACGATAATTATGAGGATAATAAGGACGATAACAACGATGATAATGACGATAATAACGACGACATTAACGACGATGATTATGACAAAATAACGACGATATTAACGACGATAATTTTGAGGATAATAAGGACGATAACAACGATGATAATGACGATAATAACGACGACATTAACGTCGGTATTATGACAAAATAACGACGATATTAACGACGATAATTATGAGGATAATAAGGACGATAACAACGATGATAATGACGATATAAACGACGATGATTATGACAAAATAACGACGATATTAACGACGATAATTATGTGGATAATAAGGACTATAACAACGATGATAATGACGATAATAACGACGATGATTATGACAAAATAACGACGATATTAACGACGATAATTATGAGGATAATAAGGACGATAACAACGATTTTAATGACGATAATAACGACGACATTAACGACGATGATTATGACAAAATAACGACGATATTAACGACGATAATTTTGAGGATAATAAGGACGATAACAACGATGATAATGACGATATAAACGACGATGATTATGACAAAATAACGACGATATTAACGACGATAATTATGTGGATAATAAGGACTATAACAACGATGATAATGACGATATTAACGACGATAATTATGAGGATAATAAGGACGATAACAACGATGATAATGACGATAATAACGACGACATTAACGACGATGTTTATGACAAAATAACGACGATATTAACGACGATAATTATGAGGATAATAAGGACGACAACAACGATGATAATAACGATAATAACGACGACATTAACGACGATGATTATGACAAAATAACGACGATATTAACGACGATAATTATGAGGATAATAAGGACGATAACAGCGATGATAATGACGATATAAACGACGATGATTATGACAAAATAACGACGATATTAACGACGATAATTATGTGGATAATAAGGACTATAACAACGATGATAATGACGATAATAACGACGACATTAACGACGATGATTATGACAAAATAACGACGATATTAACGACGATAATTTTAAGGATAATAAGGACGATAACAACGATGATAATGACGATATAAACGACGATGATTATGACAAAATAACGACGATATTAACGACGATAATTATGTGGATAATAAGGACTATAACAACGATGATAACGACGATATTAACGACGATAATTATGAGGATAATAAGGACGACAACAACGATGATAATGACGATAATAACGACGACATTAACGACGATGATTATGACAAAATAACGACGATATTAACGACGATAATTATGAGGAAAATAAGGACGATAACAACGATGATAATGACGATATAAACGACGATGATTACGACAAAATAACGACGATATTAACGACGATAATTATGAGGATAATAAGGACGATAACAACGATGATAATGACGATAATAACGACGACATTAACGACGATGATTATGACAAAATAACGACGATATTAACGACGATAATTATGAGGATAATAAGGACGATAACAACGATGATAATGACTACATTAACGACGATGATTATGACAAAATAACGACGATATTAACGACGATAATTATGAGGATAATAAGGACGATAACAACGATGATAATGACGATAATAACGACGACATTAACGACGATGATTATGACAAAATAACGACGATATTAACGACGATAATTTTGAGGATAATAAGGACGATAACAACGATGATAATGACGATAATAACGACGACATTAACGACGATGATTATGACAAAATAACGACGATATTAACGACGATAATTATGAGGATAATAAGGACGATAACAACGATGATAATGACTACATTAACGACGATGATTATGACAAAATAACGACGATATTAACGACGATAATTATGAGGATAATAAGGACGATAACAACGATGATAATGACGATAATAACGACGACATTAACGACGATGATTATGACAAAATAACGACGATATTAACGACGATAATTTTGAGGATAATAAGGACGATAACAACGATGATAATGACGATAATAACGACGACATTAACGTCGATGATTATGACAAAATAACGACGATATTAACGACGATAATTATGAGGATAATAAGGACGATAACAGCGATGATAATGACGATATAAACGACGATGATTATGACAAAATAACGACGATATTAACGACGATAATTATGTGGATAATAAGGACTATAACAACGATGATAATGACGATAATAACGACGACATTAACGACGATGATTATGACAAAATAACGACGATATTAACGACGATAATTTTGCGGATAATAAGGACGATAACAACGATGATAATGACGATATAAACGACGATGATTATGACAAAATAACGACGATATTAACGACGATAATTATGTGGATAATAAGGACTATAACAACGATGATAATGACGATATTAACGACGATAATTATGAGGATAATAAGGACGATAACAACGATGATAATGACGATAATAACGACGACATTAACGACGATGTTTATGACAAAATAACGACGATATTAACGACGATAATTATGAGGATAATAAGGACGACAACAACGATGATAATAACGATAATAACGACGACATTAACGACGATGATTATGACAAAATAACGACGATATTAACGACGATAATTATGAGGATAATAAGGACGATAACAGCGATGATAATGACGATATAAACGACGATGATTATGACAAAATAACGACGATATTAACGACGATAATTATGTGGATAATAAGGACTATAACAACGATGATAATGACGATAATAACGACGACATTAACGACGATGATTATGACAAAATAACGACGATATTAACGACGATAATTTTAAGGATAATAAGGACGATAACAACGATGATAATGACGATATAAACGACGATGATTATGACAAAATAACGACGATATTAACGACGATAATTATGTGGATAATAAGGACTATAACAACGATGATAACGACGATATTAACGACGATAATTATGAGGATAATAAGGACGACAACAACGATGATAATGACGATAATAACGACGACATTAACGACGATGATTATGACAAAATAACGACGATATTAACGACGATAATTATGAGGATAATAAGGACGATAACAACGATGATAATGACGATATAAACGACGATGATTATGACAAAATAACGACGATATTAACGACGATAATTATGAGGATAATAAGGACGATAATAACGATGATAATGACGATAATAACGACGACATTAACGACGATGATTATGACAAAATACCGACGATATTAACGACGATAATTATGAGGATAATAAGGACGATAACAACGATGATAATGACGATATAAACGACGATGATTATGACAAAATAACGACGATATTAACGACGATAATTATGTGGATAATAAGGACTATAACAACGATGATAATGACGATAATAACGACGACATTAACGACGATGATTATGACAAAATAACGACGATATTAACGACGATAATTTTGAGGATAATAAGGACGATAACAACGATGATAATAACGATAATAACGACGACATTAACGACGATGATTATGACAAAATAACGACGATATTAACGACGATAATTATGAGGATAATAAGGACGATAACAGCGATGATAATGACGATATAAACGACGATGATTATGACAAAATAACGACGATATTAACGACGATAATTATGTGGATAATAAGGACTATAACAACGATGATAATGACGATAATAACGACGACATTAACGACGATGATTATGACAAAATAACGACGATATTACGACGATAATTTTGAGGATAATAAGGACGATAACAACGATGATAATGACGATAATAACGACGACATTAACGTCGGTATTATGACAAAATAACGACGATATTAACGACGATAATTATGAGGATAATAAGGACGATAACAACGATGATAATGACGATATAAACGACGATGATTATGACAAAATAACGACGATATTAACGACGATAATTATGTGGATAATAAGGACTATAACAACGATGATAATGACGATAATAACGACGATGATTATGACAAAATAACGACGATATTAACGACGATAATTATGAGGATAATAAGGACGATAACAACGATTTTAATGACGATAATAACGACGACATTAACGACGATGATTATGACAAAATAACGACGATATTAACGACGATAATTTTGAGGATAATAAGGACGATAACAACGATGATAATGACGATATAAACGACGATGATTATGACAAAATAACGACGATATTAACGACGATAATTATGTGGATAATAAGGACTATAACAACGATGATAATGACGATATTAACGACGATAATTATGAGGATAATAAGGACGATAACAACGATGATAATGACGATAATAACGACGACATTAACGACGATGTTTATGACAAAATAACGACGATATTAACGACGATAATTATGAGGATAATAAGGACGACAACAACGATGATAATAACGATAATAACGACGACATTAACGACGATGATTATGACAAAATAACGACGATATTAACGACGATAATTATGAGGATAATAAGGACGATAACAGCGATGATAATGACGATATAAACGACGATGATTATGACAAAATAACGACGATATTAACGACGATAATTATGTGGATAATAAGGACTATAACAACGATGATAATGACGATAATAACGACGACATTAACGACGATGATTATGACAAAATAACGACGATATTAACGACGATAATTTTAAGGATAATAAGGACGATAACAACGATGATAATGACGATATAAACGACGATGATTATGACAAAATAACGACGATATTAACGACGATAATTATGTGGATAATAAGGACTATAACAACGATGATAACGACGATATTAACGACGATAATTATGAGGATAATAAGGACGACAACAACGATGATAATGACGATAATAACGACGACATTAACGACGATGATTATGACAAAATAACGACGATATTAACGACGATAATTATGAGGAAAATAAGGACGATAACAACGATGATAATGACGATATAAACGACGATGATTACGACAAAATAACGACGATATTAACGACGATAATTATGAGGATAATAAGGACGATAACAACGATGATAATGACGATAATAACGACGACATTAACGACGATGATTATGACAAAATAACGACGATATTAACGACGATAATTATGAGGATAATAAGGACGATAACAACGATGATAATGACTACATTAACGACGATGATTATGACAAAATAACGACGATATTAACGACGATAATTATGAGGATAATAAGGACGATAACAACGATGATAATGACGATAATAACGACGACATTAACGACGATGATTATGACAAAATAACGACGATATTAACGACGATAATTTTGAGGATAATAAGGACGATAACAACGATGATAATGACGATAATAACGACGACATTAACGACGATGATTATGACAAAATAACGACGATATTAACGACGATAATTATGAGGATAATAAGGACGATAACAACGATGATAATGACTACATTAACGACGATGATTATGACAAAATAACGACGATATTAACGACGATAATTATGAGGATAATAAGGACGATAACAACGATGATAATGACGATAATAACGACGACATTAACGACGATGATTATGACAAAATAACGACGATATTAACGACGATAATTTTGAGGATAATAAGGACGATAACAACGATGATAATGACGATAATAACGACGACATTAACGTCGATGATTATGACAAAATAACGACGATATTAACGACGATAATTATGAGGATAATAAGGACGATAACAGCGATGATAATGACGATATAAACGACGATGATTATGACAAAATAACGACGATATTAACGACGATAATTATGTGGATAATAAGGACTATAACAACGATGATAATGACGATAATAACGACGACATTAACGACGATGATTATGACAAAATAACGACGATATTAACGACGATAATTTTGCGGATAATAAGGACGATAACAACGATGATAATGACGATATAAACGACGATGATTATGACAAAATAACGACGATATTAACGACGATAATTATGTGGATAATAAGGACTATAACAACGATGATAATGACGATATTAACGACGATAATTATGAGGATAATAAGGACGATAACAACGATGATAATGACGATAATAACGACGACATTAACGACGATGTTTATGACAAAATAACGACGATATTAACGACGATAATTATGAGGATAATAAGGACGACAACAACGATGATAATAACGATAATAACGACGACATTAACGACGATGATTATGACAAAATAACGACGATATTAACGACGATAATTATGAGGATAATAAGGACGATAACAGCGATGATAATGACGATATAAACGACGATGATTATGACAAAATAACGACGATATTAACGACGATAATTATGTGGATAATAAGGACTATAACAACGATGATAATGACGATAATAACGACGACATTAACGACGATGATTATGACAAAATAACGACGATATTAACGACGATAATTTTAAGGATAATAAGGACGATAACAACGATGATAATGACGATATAAACGACGATGATTATGACAAAATAACGACGATATTAACGACGATAATTATGTGGATAATAAGGACTATAACAACGATGATAACGACGATATTAACGACGATAATTATGAGGATAATAAGGACGACAACAACGATGATAATGACGATAATAACGACGACATTAACGACGATGATTATGACAAAATAACGACGATATTAACGACGATAATTATGAGGATAATAAGGACGATAACAACGATGATAATGACGATATAAACGACGATGATTATGACAAAATAACGACGATATTAACGACGATAATTATGAGGATAATAAGGACGATAATAACGATGATAATGACGATAATAACGACGACATTAACGACGATGATTATGACAAAATACCGACGATATTAACGACGATAATTATGAGGATAATAAGGACGATAACAACGATGATAATGACGATATAAACGACGATGATTATGACAAAATAACGACGATATTAACGACGATAATTATGTGGATAATAAGGACTATAACAACGATGATAATGACGATAATAACGACGACATTAACGACGATGATTATGACAAAATAACGACGATATTAACGACGATAATTTTGAGGATAATAAGGACGATAACAACGATGATAATGACGATATAAACGACGATGATTATGACAAAATAACGACGATATTAACGACGATAATTATGTGGATAATAAGGACTATAACAACGATGATAATGACGATAATAACGACGACATTAACGACGATGATTATGACAAAATAACGACGATATTAACGACGATAATTTTGAGGATAATAAGGACGATAACAACGATGATAATGACGATAATAACGACGACATTAACGACGATGATTATGACAAAATAACGACGATATTAACGACGATAATTATGAGGATAATAAGGACGATAACAACGATGATAATGACTACATTAACGACGATGATTATGACAAAATAACGACGATATTAACGACGATAATTATGAGGATAATAAGGACGATAACAACGATGATAATGACGATAATAACGACGACATTAACGACGATGATTATGACAAAATAACGACGATATTAACGACGATAATTTTGAGGATAATAAGGACGATAACAACGATGATAATGACGATAATAACGACGACATTAACGTCGAAGATTATGACAAAATAACGACGATATTAACGACGATAATTATGAGGATAATAAGGACGATAACAGCGATGATAATGACGATATAAACGACGATGATTATGACAAAATAACGACGATATTAACAACGATAATTATGTGGATAATAAGGACTATAACAACGATGATAATGACGATAATAACGACGACATTAACGACGATGATTATGACAAAATAACGACGATATTAACGACGATAATTTTGAGGATAATAAGGACGATAACAACGATGATAATGACGATATAAACGACGATGATTATGACAAAATAACGACGATATTAACGACGATAATTATGTGGATAATAAGGACTATAACAACGATGATAATGACGATATTAACGACGATAATTATGAGGATAATAAGGACGATAACAACGATGATAATGACGATAATAACGACGACATTAACGACGATGTTTATGACAAAATAACGACGATATTAACGACGATAATTATGAGGATAATAAGGACGACAACAACGATGATAATAACGATAATAACGACGACATTAACGACGATGATTATGACAAAATAACGACGATATTAACGACGATAATTATGAGGATAATAAGGACGATAACAGCGATGATAATGACGATATAAACGACGATGATTATGACAAAATAACGACGATATTAACGACGATAATTATGTGGATAATAAGGACTATAACAACGATGATAATGACGATAATAACGACGACATTAACGACGATGATTATGACAAAATAACGACGATATTAACGACGATAATTTTGAGGATAATAAGGACGATAACAACGATGATAATGACGATATAAACGACGATGATTATGACAAAATAACGACGATATTAACGACGATAATTATGTGGATAATAAGGACTATAACAACGATGATAATGACGATATTAACGACGATAATTATGAGGATAATAAGGACGATAACAACGATGATAATGACGATAATAACGACGACATTAACGACGATGATTATGACAAAATAACGACGATATTAACGACGATAATTATGAGGATAATAAGGACGACAACAACGATGAAATTGACGATAATAACGACGACATTAACGACGATGATTATGACAAAATAACGACGATATTAACGACGATAATTATGAGGATAATAAGGACGATAACAACGATGATAATGACGATAATAACGACGATGATTATGACAAAATAACGACGATATTAACGACGATAATTATGAGGATAATAAGGACGATAACAACGATGATAATGACGATAATAACGACGACATTAACGACGATGATTATGACAAAATAACGACGATATTAACGACGATAATTATGAGGATAATAAGGACGATAACAACGATGATAATGACGATATAAACGACGATGATTATGACAAAATAACGACGATATCAACGACGATAATTATGTGGATAATAAGGACTATAACAACGATGATAATGACGATAATAACGAAGACATTAACGACGATGATTATGACAAAATAACGACGATATTAACGACGATAATTTTGAGGATAATAAGGACGATAACAACGATGATAATGACGATATAAACGACGATGATTATGACAAAATAACGACGATATTAACGACGATAATTATGTGGATAATAAGGACTATAACAACGATGATAATGACGATAATAACGACGACATTAACGACGATGATTATGACAAAATAACGACGATATTAACGACGATAATTATGAGGATAATAAGGACGATAACAACGATGATAATGACTACATTAACGACGATGATTATGACAAAATAACGACGATATTAACGACGATAATTATTAGGATAATAAGCACGATAACAACGATGATAATGACGATAATAACGACGACATTAACGACGATGATTATGACAAAATAACGACGATATTAACGACGATAATTTTGAGGATAATAAGGACGATAACTACGATGATAATGACGATAATAACGACGACATTAACGTCGGTATTATGACAAAATAACGACGATATTAACGACGATAATTATGAGGATAATAAGGACGATAACAACGATGATAATGACGATATAAACGACGATGATTATGACAAAATAACGACGATATTAACGACGATAATTATGTGGATAATAAGGACTATAACAACGATGATAATGACGATAATAACGACGATGATTATGACAAAATAACGACGATATTAACGACGATAATTATGAGGATAATAAGGACGATAACAACGATTTTAATGACGATAATAACGACGACATTAACGACGATGATTATAACAAAATAACGACGATATTAACGACGATAATTTCGAGGATAATAAGGACGATAACAACGATGATAATGACGATAATAACGACGACATTAACGTCGGTATTATGACAAAATAACGACGATATTAACGACGATAATTATGAGGATAATAAGGACGATAACAACGATGATAATGACGATATAAACGACGATGATTATGACAAAATAACGACGATATTAACGACGATAATTATGTGGATAATAAGGACTATAACAACGATGATAATGACGATAATAACGACGACATTAACGACGATGATTATGACAAAATAACGACGATATTAACGACGAGAATTTTGAGGATAATAAGGACGATAACAACGATGATAATGACGATATAAACGACGATGATTATGACAAAATAACGACGATATTAACGACGATAATTATGTGGATAATAAGGACTATAACAACGATGATAATGACGATAATAACGACGACATTAACGACGATGATTATGACAAAATAACGACGATATTAACGACGATAATTATGAGGATAATAAGGACGATAACAACGATGATAATGACTACATTAACGACGATGATTATGACAAAATAACGACGATATTTACGACGATAATTATGAGGATAATAAGGACGATAACAACGATGATAATGACGATAATAACGACGACATTAACGACGATGATTATGACAAAATAACGACGATATTAACGACGATAATTTTGAGGATAATAAGGACGATAACAACGATGATAATGACGATAATAACGACGACATTAACGTCGGTATTATGACAAAATAACGACGATATTAACGACGATAATTATGAGGATAATAAGGACGATAACAACGATGATAATGACGATATAAACGACGATGATTATGACAAAATAACGACGATATCAACGACGATAATTATGTGGATAATAAGGACTATAACAACGATGATAATGACGATAATAACGACGATGATTATGACAAAATAACGACGATATTAACGACGATAATTATGAGGATAATAAGGACGATAACAACGATTTTAATGACGATAATAACGACGACATTAACGACGATGATTATGACAAAATAACGACGATATTAACGACGATAATTATGTGGATAATAAGGACTATAACAACGATGATAATGACGATAATAACGACGACATTAACGACGATGATTATGACAAAATAACGACGATATTAACGACGATAATTATGAGGATAATAAGGACGATAACAACGATGATAATGACGATATAAACGACGATGATTATGACAAAATAACGACGATATTAACGACGATAATAATGAGGATAATAAGGACTATAACAACGATGATAATGACGATAATAACGACGACATTAACGACGATGATTATGACAAAATAACGACGATATTAACGACGATAATTATGAGGATAATAAGGACGATAACAACGATGATAATGACGATAATAACGACGATGATTATGACAAAATAACGACGATATTAACGACGATAATTATGAGGATAATAAGGACGATAACAACGATGATAATGACGATAATAACGACGACATTAACGACGATGATTATGACAAAATAACGACGATATTAACGACGATAATTTTGAGGATAATAAGGACGATAACAACGATGATAATGACGATAATAACGACGACATTAACGTCGGTATTATGACAAAATAACGACGATATTAACGACGATAATTATGAGGATAATAAGGACGATAACAACGATGATAATGACGATATAAACGACGATGATTATGACAAAATAACGACGATATTAACGACGATAATTATGTGGATAATAAGGACTATAACAACGATGATAATGACGATAATAACGACGATGATTATGACAAAATAACGACGATATTAACGACGATAATTATGAGGATAATAAGGACGATAACAACGATTTTAATGACGATAATAACGACGACATTAACGACGATGATTATGACAAAATAACGACGATATTAACGACGATAATTATGAGGATAATAAGGACGATAACAACGATTTTAATGACGATAATAACGACGACATTAACGACGATGATTATGACAAAATAACGACGATATTAACGACGATAATTATGTGGATAATAAGGACTATAACAACGATGATAATGACGATAATAACGACGACATTAACGACGATGATTATGACAAAATAACGACGATATTAACGACGATAATTATGAGGATAATAAGGACGATAACAACGATGATATTGACGATAATAACGACGACATTAACGACGATGATTATGACAAAATAACGACGATATTAACGACGGTAATTATGAGGATAATAAGGACGACAACAACGATGATAATGACGATATAAACGACGATGATTATGACAAAATAACGACGATATTAACGACGATAATTATGAGGATAATAAGGACGATAACAACGATGATAATGACGATAATAACGACGACATTAACGACGATGATTATGACAAAATAACGACGATATTAACGACGATAATTATGAGGATAATAAGGACGATAACAACGATGATAATGACGATATAAACGACGATGATTATGACAAAATAACGACGATATTAACGACGATAATTATGTGGATAATAAGGACTATAACAACGATGATAATGACGATAATAACGACGACATTAACGACGATGATTATGACAAAATAACGACGATATTAACGACGATAATTTTGAGGATAATAAGGACGATAACAACGATGATAATGACGATAATAACGACGACATTAACGACGATGATTATGACAAAATAACGACGATATTAACGACGGTAATTATGAGGATAATAAGGACGACAACAACGATGATAATGACGATATAAACGACGATGATTATGACAAAATAACGACGATATTAACGACGATAATTATGAGGATAATAAGGACGATAACAACGATGATAATGACGATAATAACGACGACATTAACGACGATGATTATGACAAAATAACGACGATATTAACGACGATAATTATGAGGATAATAAGGACGATAACAACGATGATAATGACGATATAAACGACGATGATTATGACAAAATAACGACGATATTAACGACGATAATTATGTGGATAATAAGGACTATAACAACGATGATAATGACGATAATAACGACGACATTAACGACGATGATTATGACAAAATAACGACGATATTAACGACGATAATTTTGAGGATAATAAGGACGATAACAACGATGATAATGACGATAATAACGACGACATTAACGACGATGATTATGACAAAATAACGACGATATTAACGACGATAATTTTGAGGATAATAAGGACGATAACTACGATGATAATGACGATAATAACGACGACATTAACGTCGGTATTATGACAAAATAACGACGATATTAACGACGATAATTATGAGGATAATAAGGACGATAACAACGATGATAATGACGATATAAACGACGATGATTATGACAAAATAACGACGATATTAACGACGATAATTATGTGGATAATAAGGACTATAACAACGATGATAATGACGATAATAACGACGATGATTATGACAAAATAACGACGATATTAACGACGATAATTATGAGGATAATAAGGACGATAACAACGATTTTAATGACGATAATAACGACGACATTAACGACGATGATTATGACAAAATAACGACGATATTAACGACGATAATTTTGAGGATAATAAGGACGATAACAACGATGATAATGACGATAATAACGACGACATTAACGTCGGTATTATGACAAAATAACGACGATATTAACGACGATAATTATGAGGATAATAAGGACGATAACAACGATAATAACGACGACATTAACGACGATGATTATGACAAAATAACGACGATATTAACGACGATAATTTTGAGGATAATAAGGACGATAACAACGATGATAATGACGATAATAACGACGACATTAACGTCGGTATTATGACAAAATAACGACGATATTAACGACGATAATTATGAGGATAATAAGGACGATAACAACGATGATAATGACGATATAAACGACGATGATTATGACAAAATAACGACGATATTAACGACGATAATTATGTGGATAATAAGGACTATAACAACGATGATAATGACGATAATAACGACGACATTAACGACGATGATTATGACAAAATAACGACGATATTAACGACGATAATTTTGAGGATAATAAGGACGATAACAACGATGATAATGACGATAATAACGACGACATTAACGACGATGATTATGACAAAATAACGACGATATTAACGACGGTAATTATGAGGATAATAAGGACGACAACAACGATGATAATGACGATATAAACGACGATGATTATGACAAAATAACGACGATATTAACGACGATAATTATGAGGATAATAAGGACGATAACAACGATGATAATGACGATAATAACGACGACATTAACGACGATGATTATGACAAAATAACGACGATATTAACGACGATAATTATGAGGATAATAAGGACGATAACAACGATGATAATGACGATATAAACGACGATGATTATGACAAAATAACGACGATATTAACGACGATAATTATGTGGATAATAAGGACTATAACAACGATGATAATGACGATAATAACGACGACATTAACGACGATGATTATGACAAAATAACGACGATATTAACGACGATAATTTTGAGGATAATAAGGACGATAACAACGATGATAATGACGATAATAACGACGACATTAACGACGATGATTATGACAAAATAACGACGATATTAACGACGATAATTTTGAGGATAATAAGGACGATAACTACGATGATAATGACGATAATAACGACGACATTAACGTCGGTATTATGACAAAATAACGACGATATTAACGACGATAATTATGAGGATAATAAGGACGATAACAACGATGATAATGACGATATAAACGACGATGATTATGACAAAATAACGACGATATTAACGACGATAATTATGTGGATAATAAGGACTATAACAACGATGATAATGACGATAATAACGACGATGATTATGACAAAATAACGACGATATTAACGACGATAATTATGAGGATAATAAGGACGATAACAACGATTTTAATGACGATAATAACGACGACATTAACGACGATGATTATGACAAAATAACGACGATATTAACGACGATAATTTTGAGGATAATAAGGACGATAACAACGATGATAATGACGATAATAACGACGACATTAACGTCGGTATTATGACAAAATAACGACGATATTAACGACGATAATTATGAGGATAATAAGGACGATAACAACGATGATAATGACGATATAAACGACGATGATTATGACAAAATAACGACGATATTAACGACGATAATTATGTGGATAATAAGGACTATAACAACGATGATAATGACGATAATAACGACGATGATTATGACAAAATAACGACGATATTAACGACGATAATTATGAGGATAATAAGGACGATAACAACGATTTTAATGACGATAATAACGACGACATTAACGACGATGATTATGACAAAATAACGACGATATTAACGACGATAATTATGTGGATAATAAGGACTATAACAACGATGATAATGACGATAATAACGACGACATTAACGACGATGATTATGACAAAATAACGACGATATTAACGACGATAATTATGAGGATAATAAGGACGATAACAACGATGATAATGACGATATAAACGACGATGATTATGACAAAATAACGACGATATTAACGACGATAATAATGAGGATAATAAGGACTATAACAACGATGATAATTACGATAATAACGACGACATTAACGAGGATGATTATGACAAAATAACGACGATATTAACGACGATAATTATGAGGATAATAAGGACGATAACAACGATGATAATGACGATAATAACGACGATGATTATGACAAAATAACGACGATATTAACGACGATAATTATGAGGATAATAAGGACGATAACAACGATGATAATGACGATAATAACGACGACATTAACGACGATGATTATGACAAAATAACGACGATATTAACGACGATAATTTTGAGGATAATAAGGACGATAACAACGATGATAATGACGATAATAACGACGACATTAACGTCGGTATTATGACAAAATAACGACGATATTAACGACGATAATTATGAGGATAATAAGGACGATAACAACGATGATAATGACGATATAAACGACGATGATTATGACAAAATAACGACGATATTAACGACGATAATTATGTGGATAATAAGGACTATAACAACGATGATAATGACGATAATAACGACGATGATTATGACAAAATAACGACGATATTAACGACGATAATTATGAGGATAATAAGGACGATAACAACGATTTTAATGACGATAATAACGACGACATTAACGACGATGATTATGACAAAATAACGACGATATTAACGACGATAATTATGTGGATAATAAGGACAATAACAACGATGATAATGACGATAATAACGACGACATTAACGACGATGATTATGACAAAATAACGACGATATTAACGACGATAATTATGAGGATAATAAGGACGATAACAACGATGATAATGACGATAATAACGACGACATTAACGACGATGATTATGACAAAATAACGACGATATTAACGACGGTAATTATGAGGATAATAAGGACGACAACAACGATGATAATGACGATATAAACGACGATGATTATGACAAAATAACGACGATATTAACGACGATAATTATGAGGATAATAAGGACGATAACAACGATGATAATGACGATAATAACGACGACATTAACGACGATGATTATGACAAAATAACGACGATATTAACGACGATAATTATGAGGATAATAAGGACGATAACAACGATGATAATGACGACATTAACGACGATGATTATGACAAAATAACGACGATATTAACGACGATAATTATGAGGATAATAAGGACGATAACAACGATGATAATGACGATAATAACGACGACATTAACGACGATGATTATGACAAAATAACGACGATATTAACGACGATAATTTTGAGGATAATAAGGACGATAACAACGATGATAATGACGATAATAACGACGACATTAACGTCGATGATTATGACAAAATAACGACGATATTAACGACGATAATTATGAGGATAATAAGGACGATAACAACGATGATAATGACGATAATAACGACGACATTAACGACGATGATTATGACAAAATAACGACGATATTAACGACGATAATTTTGAGGATAATAAGGACGATAACAACGATGATAATGACGATAATAACGACGACATTAACGTCGATGATTATGACAAAATAACGACGATATTAACGACGATAATTATGAGGATAATAAGGACGATAACAACGATGATAATGACGATATAAACGACGATGATTATGACAAAATAACGACGATAATTATGTGGATAACAAGGACTATAACAACGATGATATTGACGATAATAACGACGACATTAACGACGATGATTATGACAAAATAACGACGATATTAACGACGATAATTATGAGGATAATAAGGACGATAACAACGATGATAATGACGATAATAACGACGACATTAACGACGATGATTATAACAAAATAACGACGATATTAACGACGATAATTTTGAGGATAATAAGGACGATAACAACGATGATAATGACGATAATAACGACGACATTAACGACGATGATTATGACAAAATAACGACGATATTAACGACGGTAATTATGAGGATAATAAGGACTACAACAACGATGATAATGACGATATAAACGACGATGATTATGACAAAATAACGACGATATTAACGACGATAATTATGAGGATAATAAGGACGATAACAACGATGATAATGACGATAATAACGACGACATTAACGACGATGATTATGACAAAATAACGACGATATTAACGACGATAATTATGAGGATAATAAGGACGATAACAACGATGATAATGACGATATAAACGACGATGATTATGACAAAATAACGACGATATTAACGACGATAATTATGTGGATAATAAGGACTATAACAACGATGATAATGACGATAATAACGACGACATTAACGACGATGATTATGACAAAATAACGACGATATTAACGACGATAATTTTGAGGATAATAAGGACGATAACAACGATGATAATGACGATAATAACGACGACATTAACGACGATGATTATGACAAAATAACGACGATATTAACGACGATAATTATGAGGATAATAAGGACGATAACAACGATGATAATGACGATATTAACGACGATAATAACGACGATAATAACGACGATATTAACGACGATAATAACGACATAACAAGAAGATAATGACAATAATAACGACGGTATTAACGATGATAATTATGACGATAACAACGAAGATAATGACGATAATAACGACGACATTAACGACGATGATTATGACAAAATAACGACGATATTAACGACGATAATTATGAGGATAATAAGGACGATAACAACGATGATAATGACGACATTAACGACGATGATTATGACAAAATAACGACGATATTAACGACGATAATTATGAGGATAATAAGGACGATAACAACGATGATAATGACGATAATAACGACGACATTAACGACGATGATTATGACAAAATAACGACGATATTAACGACGATAATTTTGAGGATAATAAGGACGATAACAACGATGATAATGACGATAATAACGACGACATTAACGTCGATGATTATGACAAAATAACGACGATATTAACGACGATAATTATGAGGATAATAAGGACGATAACAACGATGATAATGACGATAATAACGACGACATTAACGACGATGATTATGACAAAATAACGACGATATTAACGACGATAATTTTGAGGATAATAAGGACGACAACAACGATGATAATGGCTATATAAACGACGATGATTATGACAAAATAACGACGATATTAACGACGATAATTATGAGGATAATAAGGACGATAACAACGATGATAATGACTACATTAACGACGATGATTATGACAAAATAACGACGATATTAACGACGATAATTATGTGGATAATAAGGACTATAACAACGATGATAATGACGATAATAACGACGACATTAACGACGATGATTATGACAAAATAACGACGATATTAACGACGATAATTATGAGGATAATAAGGACGATAACAACGATGATAATGACGATAATAACGACGACATTAACGACGATGATTATGACAAAATAACGACGATATTAACGACGATAATTATGAGGATAATAAGGACGACAACAACGATGATAATGACGATATAAACGACGATGATTATGACAAAATAACGACGATATTAACGACGATAATTATGAGGATAATAAAGACGATAACAACGATGATAATGACGATAATAACGACGACATTAACGACGATGATTATGACAAAATAACGACGATATTAACGACGATAATTATGAGGATAATAAGGACGATAACAACGATGATAATGACGATATAAACGACGATGATTATGACAAAATAACGACGATTTTAAGGACGATAATTATGTGGATAATAAGGACTATAACAACGATGATAATGACGATAATAACGACGACATTAACGACGATGATTATGACAAAATAACGACGATATTAACGACGATAATTATGAGGATAATAAGGACGATAACACCGATGATAATGACTACATTAACGACGATGATTATGACAAAATAAGGACGATATTAACGACGATAATTATGAGGATAATAAGGACGATAACAACGATGATAATGACGATAATAACGACGACATTAACGACGATGATTATGACAAAATAACGACGATATTAACGACGATAATTATGAGGATAATAAGGACGATAACAACGATGATAATGACGATAATAACGACGACATTAACGACGATGATTATGACAAAATAACGACGATATTAACGACGATAATTTTGAGGATAATAAGGACGATAACAACGATGATAATGACGATAATAACGACGACATTAACGTCGATGATTATGACTAAATAACGACGATATTAACGACGATAATTATGAGGATAATAAGGACGATAACAGCGATGATAATGACGATATAAACGACGATGATTATGACAAAATAACGACGATATTAACGACGATAATTATGAGGATAATAAGGACGATAACAACGATGATAATGACGATAATAACGACGACATTAACGACGATGATTATGACAAAATAACGACGATATTAACGACGATAATTATGAGGATAATAAGGACGATAACAACGATGATAATGACGATATAAACGACGATGATTATGACAAAATAACGACGATATTAACGACGATAATTATGTGGATAATAAGGACTATAACAACGATGATAATGACGATAATAACGACGACATTAACGACGATGATTATGACAAAATAACGACGATATTAACGACGATAATTTTGAGGATAATAAGGACGATAACAACGATGATAATGACGATAATAACGACGACATTAACGACGATGATTATGACAAAATAACGACGATATTAACGACGATAATTATGAGGATAATAAGGACGATAACAACGATGATAATGACGATATTAACGACGATAATAACGACGATAATAACGACGATATTAACGACGATAATAACGACATAACAAGAAGATAATGACAATAATAACGACGGTATTAACGATGATAATTATGACGATAACAACGAAGATAATGACGATAATAACGACGACATTAACGACGATGATTATGACAAAATAACGACGATATTAACGACGATAATTATGAGGATAATAAGGACGATAACAACGATGATAATGACGACATTAACGACGATGATTATGACAAAATAACGACGATATTAACGACGATAATTATGAGGATAATAAGGACGATAACAACGATGATAATGACGATAATAACGACGACATTAACGACGATGATTATGACAAAATAACGACGATATTAACGACGATAATTTTGAGGATAATAAGGACGATAACAACGATGATAATGACGATAATAACGACGACATTAACGTCGATGATTATGACAAAATAACGACGATATTAACGACGATAATTATGAGGATAATAAGGACGATAACAACGATGATAATGACGATAATAACGACGACATTAACGACGATGATTATGACAAAATAACGACGATATTAACGACGATAATTTTGAGGATAATAAGGACGACAACAACGATGATAATGGCTATATAAACGACGATGATTATGACAAAATAACGACGATATTAACGACGATAATTATGAGGATAATAAGGACGATAACAACGATGATAATGACTACATTAACGACGATGATTATGACAAAATAACGACGATATTAACGACGATAATTATGTGGATAATAAGGACTATAACAACGATGATAATGACGATAATAACGACGACATTAACGACGATGATTATGACAAAATAACGACGATATTAACGACGATAATTATGAGGATAATAAGGACGATAACAACGATGATAATGACGATAATAACGACGACATTAACGACGATGATTATGACAAAATAACGACGATATTAACGACGATAATTATGAGGATAATAAGGACGACAACAACGATGATAATGACGATATAAACGACGATGATTATGACAAAATAACGACGATATTAACGACGATAATTATGAGGATAATAAAGACGATAACAACGATGATAATGACGATAATAACGACGACATTAACGACGATGATTATGACAAAATAACGACGATATTAACGACGATAATTATGAGGATAATAAGGACGATAACAACGATGATAATGACGATATAAACGACGATGATTATGACAAAATAACGACGATTTTAAGGACGATAATTATGTGGATAATAAGGACTATAACAACGATGATAATGACGATAATAACGACGACATTAACGACGATGATTATGACAAAATAACGACGATATTAACGACGATAATTATGAGGATAATAAGGACGATAACACCGATGATAATGACTACATTAACGACGATGATTATGACAAAATAAGGACGATATTAACGACGATAATTATGAGGATAATAAGGACGATAACAACGATGATAATGACGATAATAACGACGACATTAACGACGATGATTATGACAAAATAACGACGATATTAACGACGATAATTATGAGGATAATAAGGACGATAACAACGATGATAATGACGATAATAACGACGACATTAACGACGATGATTATGACAAAATAACGACGATATTAACGACGATAATTTTGAGGATAATAAGGACGATAACAACGATGATAATGACGATAATAACGACGACATTAACGTCGATGATTATGACTAAATAACGACGATATTAACGACGATAATTATGAGGATAATAAGGACGATAACAGCGATGATAATGACGATATAAACGACGATGATTATGACAAAATAACGACGATATTAACGACGATAATTATGTGGATAATAAGGACTATAACAACGATGATAATGACGATAATAACGACGACATTAACGACGATGATTATGACAAAATAACGACGATATTAACGACGATAATTTTGAGGATAATAAGGACGATAACAACGATGATAATGACGATATAAACGACGATGATTATGACAAAATAACGACGATATTAACGACGATAATTATGTGGATAATAAGGACTATAACAACGATAATAATGACGATATTAACGACGATAATTATGAGGATAATAAGGACGATAACAGCGATGATAATGACGATAATAACGACGACATTAACGACGATGATTATGACAAAATAACGACGATATTAACGACGATAATTATGAGGATAATAAGGACGACAACAACGATGATAATGACGATAATAACGACGACATTAACGACGATGATTATGACAAAATAACGACGATATTAACGACGATAATTATGAGGATAATAAGGACGATAACAACGATGATAATGACGATAATAACGACGACATTAACGACGATGATTATGACAAAATAACGACGATATTAACGACGATAATTATGAGGATAATAAGGACGATAACAACGATGATAATTACGATATTAACGACGATATTAACGACGATAATAACGACGATAATAACGACGATATTAACGACGATAATACGACGATAAAAAGAAGATAAGGACAATAATAACGACGGTATTAACGATGATAATTATGACGATAACAACGAAGATAATGACAATAATAACGACGACATTAACGACGATGATTATGACAAAATAACGACGATATTAACGACGATAATTTTGAGGATAATAAGGACGATAACAACGATGATAATGACGATATAAACGACGATGATTATGACAAAATAACGACGATATTAACGACGATAATTATGTGGATAATAAGGACTATAACAACGATGATAATGACGATAATAACGACGACATTAACGACGATGATTATGACAAAATAACGACGATATTAACGACGATAATTATGAGGATAATAAGGACGATAACACCGATGATAATGACTACATTAACGACGATGATTATGACAAAATAACGACGATATTAACGACGATAATTATGAGGTTAATAAGGACGATAACAACGATGATAATGACGATAATAACGACGACATTAACGACGATGATTATGACAAAATAACGACGATATTAACGACGATAATTATGAGGATAATAAGGACGATAACAACGATGATAATGACGATAATAACGACGACATTAACGACGATGATTATGACAAAATAACGACGATATTAACGACGATAATTATGAGGATAATAAGGACGATAACAACGATGATAATGACGATAATAACGACGACATTAACGACGATGATTATGACAAAATAACGACGATATTAACGACGTTAATTTTGAGGATAATAAGGACGATAACAACGATGATAATGACGATAATAACGACGACATTAACGTCGATGATTATGACAAAATAACGACGATATTAACGACGATAATTATGAGGATAATAAGGACGATAACAACGATGATAATGACGATATAAACGACGATGATTATGACAAAATAACGACGATAATTATGTGGATAACAAGGACTATAACAACGATGATAATGACGATAATAACGACGACATTAACGACGATGATTATGACAAAATAACGACGATATTAACGACGATAATTATGAGGATAATAAGGACGATAACAACGATGATAATGACGATAATAACGTCGACATTAACGACGATGATTATAACAAAATAACGACGATATTAACGACGATAATTTTGAGGATAATAAGGACGATAACAACGATGATAATGACGATATAAACGACGGTGATTATGACAAAATAACGACGATATTAACGACGATAATTATGTGGATAATAAGGACTATAACAACGATGATAATGACGATAATAACGACGACATTAACGACGATGATTATGACAAAATAACGACGATATTAACGACGATAATTTTGAGGATAATAAGGACGATAACAACGATGATAATGACGATATAAACGACGATGATTATGACAAAATAACGACGATAATTATGTAGATAATAAGGACTATAACAACGATGATAATGACGATATTAACGACGATAATTATGAGGATAATAAGGACGATAACAACGATGATAATGACGATAATAACGACGACATTAACGACGATGATTATGACAAAATAACGACGATATTAACGACGATAATTATGAGGATAATAAGGACGACAACATCGATGATAATGACGATAATAACGACGACATTAACGACGATGATTATGACAAAATAACGACGATATTAACGACGATAATTATGAGGATAATAAGGACGACAACAACGATGATAATGGCTATATATACGACGATGATTATGACAAAATAACGACGATATTAACGACGATAATTATGAGGATAATAAGGACGATAACAACGATGATAATGACGATAATAACGACGACATTAACGACGATGATTATGACAAAATAACGACGATATTAACGACGATAATTATGAGGATAATAAGGACGATAACAACGATGATAATGACGATATAAACGACGATGATTATGACAAAATAACGACGATATTAACGACGATAATTATGTGGATAATAAGGACTATAACAACGATGATAATGACGATAATAACGACGACATTAACGACGATGATTATGACAAAATAACGACGATATTAACGACGATAATTTTGAGGATAATAAGGACGATAACAACGATGATAATGACGATAATAACGACGACATTAACGACGATGATTATGACAAAATAACGACGATATTAACGACGATAATTATGAGGATAATAAGGACGACAACAACGATGATAATGACGATAATAACGACGACATTAACGACGATGATTATGACAAAATAACGACGATATTAACGACGATAATTATGAGGATAATAAGGACGATAACAACGATGATAATGACGATAATAACGACGACATTAACGACGATGATTATGACAAAATAACGACGATATTAACGACGATAATTATGAGGATAATAAGGACGATAACAACGATGATAATTACGATATTAACGACGATATTAACGACGATAATAACGACGATAATAACGACGATATTAACGACGATAATACGACGATAAAAAGAAGATAAGGACAATAATAACGACGGTATTAACGATGATAATTATGACGATTACAACGAAGATAATGACAATAATAACGACGACATTAACGACGATGATTATGACAAAATAGCGACGATATTAACGACGATAATTTTGAGGATAATAAGGACGATAACAACGATGATAATGACGATATAAACGACGATGATTATGACAAAATAACGACGATATTAACGACGATAATTATGTGGATAATAAGGACTATAACAACGATGATAATGACGATAATAACGACGACATTAACGACGATGATTATGACAAAATAACGACGATATTAACGACGATAATTTTGAGGATAATAAGGACGATAACAACGATGATAATGACGATAATAACGACGACATTAACGTCGATGATTATGACAAAATAACGACGATATTAACGACGATAATTATGAGGATAATAAGGACGATAACAACGATGATAATGACGATAATAACGACGACATTAACGACGATGATTATGACAAAATAACGACGATATTAACGACGATAATTTTGAGGATAATAAGGACGATAACAACGATGATAATGACGATAATAACGACGACATTAACGTCGATGATTATGACAAAATAACGACGATATTAACGACGATAATTATGAGGATAATAAGGACGATAACAACGATGATAATGACGATATAAACGACGATGATTATGACAAAATAACGACGATAATTATGTGGATAACAAGGACTATAACAACGATGATAATGACGATAATAACGACAACATTAACGACGATGATTATGACAAAATAACGACGATATTAACGACGATAATTATGAGGATAATAAGGACGATAACAACGATGATAATGACGATAATAACGACGACATTAACGACGATGATTATAACAAAATAACGACGATATTAACGACGATAATTTTGAGGATAATAAGGACGATAACAACGATGATAATGACGATATAAACGACGGTGATTATGACAAAATAACGACGACATTAACGACGATGATTATAACAAAATAACGACGATATTAACGACGATAATTTTGAGGATAATAAGGACGATAACAACGATGATAATGACGATATAAACGACGGTGATTATGACAAAATAACGACGATATTAACGACGATAATTATGTGGATAATAAGGACTATAACAACGATGATAATGACGATAATAACGACGACATTAACGACGATGATTATGACAAAATAACGACGATATTAACGACGATAATTTTGAGGATAATAAGGACGATAACAACGATGATAATGACGATATAAACGACGATGATTATGACAAAATAACGACGATAATTATGTAGATAATAAGGACTATAACAACGATGATAATGACGATATTAACGACGATAATTATGAGGATAATAAGGACGATAACAACGATGATAATGACGATAATAACGACGACATTAACGACGATGATTATGACAAAATAACGACGATATTAACGACGATAATTATGAGGATAATAAGGACGACAACAACGATGATAATGACGATAATAACGACGACATTAACGACGATGATTATGACAAAATAACGACGATATTAACGACGATAATTATGAGGATAATAAGGACGACAACAACGATGATAATGGCTATATATACGACGATGATTATGACAAAATAACGACGATATTAACGACGATAATTATGAGGATAATAAGGACGATAACAACGATGATAATGACGATAATAACGACGACATTAACGACGATGATTATGACAAAATAACGACGATATTAACGACGATAATTATGAGGATAATAAGGACGATAACAACGATGATAATGACGATATAAACGACGATGATTATGACAAAATAACGACGATATTAACGACGATAATTATGTGGATAATAAGGACTATAACAACGATGATAATGACGATAATAACGACGACATTAACGACGATGATTATGACAAAATAACGACGATATTAACGACGATAATTTTGAGGATAATAAGGACGATAACAACGATGATAATGACGATAATAACGACGACATTAACGACGATGATTATGACAAAATAAAGACGATATTAACGACGATAATTATGAGGATAATAAGGACGACAACAACGATGATAATGACGATAATAACGACGACATTAACGACGATGATTATGACAAAATAACGACGATATTAACGACGATAATTATGAGGATAATAAGGACGATAACAACGATGATAATGACGATAATAACGACGACATTAACGACGATGATTATGACAAAATAACGACGATATTAACGACGATAATTATGAGGATAATAAGGACGATAACAACGATGATAATTACGATATTAACGACGATATTAACGACGATAATAACGACGATAATAACGACGATATTAACGACGATAATACGACGATAAAAAGAAGATAAGGACAATAATAACGACGGTATTAACGATGATAATTATGACGATAACAACGAAGATAATGACAATAATAACGACGACATTAACGACGATGATTATGACAAAATAACGACGATATTAACGACGATAATTTTGAGGATAATAAGGACGATAACAACGATGATAATGACGATATAAACGACGATGATTATGACAAAATAACGACGATATTAACGACGATAATTATGTGGATAATAAGGACTATAACAACGATGATAATGACGATAATAACGACGACATTAACGACGATGATTATGACAAAATAACGACGATATTAACGACGATAATTTTGAGGATAATAAGGACGATAACAACGATGATAATGACGATAATAACGACGACATTAACGTCGATGATTATGACAAAATAACGACGATATTAACGACGATAATTATGAGGATAATAAGGACGATAACAACGATGATAATGACGATAATAACGACGACATTAACGACGATGATTATGACAAAATAACGACGATATTAACGACGATAATTTTGAGGATAATAAGGACGATAACAACGATGATAATGACGATAATAACGACGACATTAACGTCGATGATTATGACAAAATAACGACGATATTAACGACGATAATTATGAGGATAATAAGGACGATAACAACGATGATAATGACGATATAAACGACGATGATTATGACAAAATAACGACGATAATTATGTAGATAATAAGGACTATAACAACGATGATAATGACGATATTAACGACGATAATTATGAGGATAATAAGGACGATAACAACGATGATAATGACGATAATAACGACGACATTAACGACGATGATTATGACAAAATAACGACGATATTAACGACGATAATTATGAGGATAATAAGGACGACAACAACGATGATAATGACGATAATAACGACGATGATTATGACAAAATAACGACGATATTAACGACGATAATTATGTGGATAATAAGGACTATAACAACGATGATAATGACGATAATAACGACGACATTAACGACGATGATTATGACAAAATAACGACGATATTAACGACGATAATTATGAGGATAATAAGGACGATAACAACGATGATAATGACGATATAAACGACGATGATTATGACAAAATAACGACGATATTAACGACGATAATTATGTGGATAATAAGGACTATAACAACGATGATAATGACGATAATAACGACGACATTAACGACGATGATTATGACAAAATAACGACGATATTAACGACGATAATTTTGAGGATAATAAGGACGATAACAACGATGATAATGACGATAATAACGACGACATTAACGACGATGATTATGACAAAATAACGACGATATTAACGACGATAATTATGAGGATAATAAGGACGACAACAACGATGATAATGACGATAATAACGACGACATTAACGACGATGATTATGACAAAATAACGACGATATTAACGACGATAATTATGAGGATAATAAGGACGATAACAACGATGATAATGACGATAATAACGACGACATTAACGACGATGATTATGACAAAATAACGACGATATTAACGACGATAATTATGAGGATAATAAGGACGATAACAACGATGATAATTACGATATTAACGACGATATTAACGACGATAATAACGACGATAATAACGACGATATTAACGACGATAATACGACGATAAAAAGAAGATAAGGACAATAATAACGACGGTATTAACGATGATAATTATGACGATAACAACGAAGATAATGACAATAATAACGACGACATTAACGACGATGATTATGACAAAATAACGACGATATTAACGACGATAATTTTGAGGATAATAAGGACGATAACAACGATGATAATGACGATATAAACGACGATGATTATGACAAAATAACGACGATATTAACGACGATAATTATGTGGATAATAAGGACTATAACAACGATGATAATGACGATAATAACGACGACATTAACGACGATGATTATGACAAAATAACGACGATATTAACGACGATAATTTTGAGGATAATAAGGACGATAACAACGATGATAATGACGATAATAACGACGACATTAACGTCGATGATTATGACTAAATAACGACGATATTAACGACGATAATTATGAGGATAATAAGGACGATAACAGCGATGATAATGACGATATAAACGACGATGATTATGACAAAATAACGACGATATTAACGACGATAATTATGTGGATAATAAGGACTATAACAACGATGATAATGACGATAATAACGACGACATTAACGACGATGATTATGACAAAATAACGACGATATTAACGACGATAATTTTGATGATAATAAGGACGATAACAACGATGATAATGACGATATAAACGACGATGATTATGACAAAATAACGACGATATTAACGACGATAATTATGTGGATAATAAGGACTATAACAACGATAATAATGACGATATTAACGACGATAATTATGAGGATAATAAGGACGATAACAGCGATGATAATGACGATAATAACGACGACATTAACGACGATGATTATGACAAAATAACGACGATATTAACGACGATAATTATGAGGATAATAAGGACGACAACAACGATGATAATGACGATAATAACGACGACATTAACGACGATGATTATGACAAAATAACGACGATATTAACGACGATAATTATGAGGATAATAAGGACGACAACAACGATGATAATGGCTATATAAACGACGATGATTATGACAAAATAACGACGATATTAACGACGATAATTATGAGGATAATAAGGACGATAACAACGATGATAATGACTACATTAATGACGATGATTATGACAAAATAACGACGATATTAACGACGATAATTATGTGGATAATAAGGACTATAACAACGATGATAATGACGATAATAACGACGACATTAACGACGATGATTATGACAAAATAACGACGATATTAACGACGATAATTATGAGGATAATAAGGACGATAACAACGATGATAATGACGATAATAACGACGACATTAACGACGATGATTATGACAAAATAACGACGATATTAACGACGATAATTATGAGGATAATAAGGACGACAACAACGATGATAATGACGATATAAACGACGATGATTATGACAAAATAACGACGATATTAACGACGATAATTATGAGGATAATAAAGACGATAACAACGATGATAATGACGATAATAACGACGACATTAACGACGATGATTATGACAAAATAACGACGATATTAACGACGATAATTATGAGGATAATAAGGACGATAACAACGATGATAATGACGATATAAACGACGATGATTATGACAAAATAACGACGATTTTAAGGACGATAATTATGTGGATAATAAGGACTATAACAACGATGATAATGACGATAATAACGACGACATTAACGACGATGATTATGACAAAATAACGACGATATTAACGACGATAATTATGAGGATAATAAGGACGATAACACCGATGATAATGACTACATTAACGACGATGATTATGACAAAATAACGACGATATTAACGACGATAATTATGAGGATAATAAGGACGATAACAACGATGATAATGACGATAATAACGACGACATTAACGACGATGATTATGACAAAATAACGACGATATTAACGACGATAATTATGAGGATAATAAGGACGATAACAACGATGATAATGACGATAATAACGACGACATTAACGACGATGATTATGACAAAATAACGACGATATTAACGACGATAATTTTGAGGATAATAAGGACGATAACAACGATGATAATGACGATAATAACGACGACATTAACGTCGATGATTATGACTAAATAACGACGATATTAACGACGATAATTATGAGGATAATAAGGACGATAACAGCGATGATAATGACGATATAAACGACGATGATTATGACAAAATAACGACGATATTAACGACGATAATTATGTGGATAATAAGGACTATAACAACGATGATAATGACGATAATAACGACGACATTAACGACGATGATTATGACAAAATAACGACGATATTAACGACGATAATTATGTGGATAATAAGGACTATAACAACGATGATAATGACGATAATAACGACGACATTAACGACGATGATTATGACAAAATAACGACGATATTAACGACGATAATTATGAGGATAATAAGGACGATAACAACGATGATAATGACGATATAAACGACGATGATTATGACAAAATAACGACGATTTTAAGGACGATAATTATGTGGATAATAAGGACTATAACAACGATGATAATGACGATAATAACGACGACATTAACGACGATGATTATGACAAAATAACGACGATATTAACGACGATAATTATGAGGATAATAAGGACGATAACACCGATGATAATGACTACATTAACGACGATGATTATGACAAAATAACGACGATATTAACGACGATAATTATGAGGATAATAAGGACGATAACAACGATGATAATGACGATAATAACGACGACATTAACGACGATGATTATGACAAAATAACGACGATATTAACGACGATAATTATGAGGATAATAAGGACGATAACAACGATGATAATGACGATAATAACGACGACATTAACGACGATGATTATGACAAAATAACGACGATATTAACGACGATAATTTTGAGGATAATAAGGACGATAACAACGATGATAATGACGATAATAACGACGACATTAACGTCGATGATTATGACTAAATAACGACGATATTAACGACGATAATTATGAGGATAATAAGGACGATAACAGCGATGATAATGACGATATAAACGACGATGATTATGACAAAATAACGACGATATTAACGACGATAATTATGTGGATAATAAGGACTATAACAACGATGATAATGACGATAATAACGACGACATTAACGACGATGATTATGACAAAATAACGACGATATTAACGACGTTAATTTTGAGGATAATAAGGACGATAACAACGATGATAATGACGATATAAACGACGATGATTATGACAAAATAACGACGATATTAACGACGATAATTATGTGGATAATAAGGACTATAACAACGATAATAATGACGATATTAACGACGATAATTATGAGGATAATAAGGACGATAACAGCGATGATAATGACGATAATAACGACGACATTAACGACGATGATTATGACAAAATAACGACGATATTAACGACGATAATTATGAGGATAATAAGGACGACAACAACGATGATAATGACGATAATAACGACGACATTAACGACGATGATTATGACAAAATAACGACGATATTAACGACGATAATTATGAGGATAATAAGGACGATAACAACGATGATAATGACGATAATAACGACGACATTAACGACGATGATTATGACAAAATAACGACGATATTAACGACGATAATTATGAGGATAATAAGGACGATAACAACGATGATAATTACGATATTAACGACGATATTAACGACGATAATAACGACGATAATAACGACGATATTAACGACGATAATACGACGATAAAAAGAAGATAAGGACAATAATAACGACGGTATTAACGATGATAATTATGACGATAACAACGAAGATAATGACAATAATAACGACGACATTAACGACGATGATTATGACAAAATAACGACGATATTAACGACGATAATTTTGAGGATAATAAGGACGATAACAACGATGATAATGACGATATAAACGACGATGATTATGACAAAATAACGACGATATTAACGACGATAATTATGTGGATAATAAGGACTATAACAACGATGATAATGACGATAATAACGACGACATTAACGACGATGATTATGACAAAATAACGACGATATTAACGACGATAATTATGAGGATAATAAGGACGATAACACCGATGATAATGACTACATTAACGACGATGATTATGACAAAATAACGACGATATTAACGACGATAATTATGAGGTTAATAAGGACGATAACAACGATGATAATGACGATAATAACGACGACATTAACGACGATGATTATGACAAAATAACGACGATATTAACGACGATAATTATGAGGATAATAAGGACGATAACAACGATGATAATGACGATAATAACGACGACATTAACGACGATGATTATGACAAAATAACGACGATATTAACGACGATAATTATGAGGATAATAAGGACGACAACAACGATGATAATGACGATAATAACGACGACATTAACGACGATGATTATGACAAAATAACGACGATATTAACGACGATAATTTTGAGGATAATAAGGACGATAACAACGATGATAATGACGATAATAACGACGACATTAACGTCGATGATTATGACAAAATACGACGATATTAACTACGATAATTATGAGGATAATAAGGACGATAACAACGATGATAATGACGATATAAACGACGATGATTATGACAAAATAACGACGATAATTATGTGGATAACAAGGACTATAACAACGATGATAATGACGATAATAACGACGACATTAACGACGATGATTATGACAAAATAACGACGATATTAACGACGATAATTATGAGGATAATAAGGACGATAACAACGATGATAATGACGATAATAACGACGACATTAACGACGATGATTATAACAAAATAACGACGATATTAACGACGATAATTTTGAGGATAATAAGGACGATAACAACGATGATAATGACGATATAAACGACGGTGATTATGACAAAATAACGACGATATTAACGACGATAATTATGTGGATAATAAGGACTATAACAACGATGATAATGACGATAATAACGACGACATTAACGACGATGATTATGACAAAATAACGACGATATTAACGACGATAATTTTGAGGATAATAAGGACGATAACAACGATGATAATGACGATATAAACGACGATGATTATGACAAAATAACGACGATAATTATGTAGATAATAAGGACTATAACAACGATGATAATGACGATATTAACGACGATAATTATGAGGATAATAAGGACGATAACAACGATGATAATGACGATAATAACGACGACATTAACGACGATGATTATGACAAAATAACGACGATATTAACGACGATAATTATGAGGATAATAAGGACGACAACAACGATGATAATGACGATAATAACGACGACATTAACGACGATGATTATGACAAAATAACGACGATATTAACGACGATAATTATGAGGATAATAAGGACGATAACAACGATGATAATGACGATAATAACGACGACATTAACGACGATGATTATGACAAAATAACGACGATATTAACGACGATAATTATGAGGATAATAAGGACGATAACATCGATGATAATTACGATATTAACGACGATATTAACGACGATAATAACGACGATAATAACGACGATATTAACGACGATAATACGACGATAAAAAGAAGATAAGGACAATAATAACGACGGTATTAACGATGATAATTATGACGATAACAACGAAGATAATGACAATAATAACGACGACATTAACGACGATGATTATGACAAAATAACGACGATATTAACGACGATAATTTTGAGGATAATAAGGACGATAACAACGATGATAATGACGATATAAACGACGATGATTATGACAAAATAACGACGATATTAACGACGATAATTATGTGGATAATAAGGACTATAACAACGATGATAATGACGATAATAACGACGACATTAACGACGATGATTATGACAAAATAACGACGATATTAACGACGATAATTTTGAGGATAATAAGGACGATAACAACGATGATAATGACGATAATAACGACGACATTAACGACGATGATTATGACAAAATAACGACGATATTAACGACGATAATTATGAGGATAATAAGGACGACAACAACGATGATAATGACGATAATAACGACGACATTAACGACGATGATTATGACAAAATAACGACGATATTAACGACGATAATTATGAGGATAATAAGGACGATAACAACGATGATAATGACGATAATAACGACGACATTAACGACGATGATTATGACAAAATAACGACGATATTAACGACGATAATTATGAGGATAATAAGGACGATAACAACGATGATAATTACGATATTAACGACGATATTAACGACGATAATAACGACGATAATAACGACGATATTAACGACGATAATACGACGATAAAAAGAAGATAAGGACAATAATAACGACGGTATTAACGATGATAATTATGACGATAACAACGAAGATAATGACAATAATAACGACGACATTAACGACGATGATTATGACAAAATAACGACGATATTAACGACGATAATTTTGAGGATAATAAGGACGATAACAACGATGATAATGACGATATAAACGACGATGATTATGACAAAATAACGACGATATTAACGACGATAATTATGTGGATAATAAGGACTATAACAACGATGATAATGACGATAATAACGACGACATTAACGACGATGATTATGACAAAATAACGACGATATTAACGACGATAATTATGAGGATAATAAGGACGATAACACCGATGATTATGAGTACATTAACGACGATGATTATGACAAAATAACGACGATATTAACGACGATAATTATGAGGATAATAAGGACGATAACAACGATGATAATGACGATAATAACGACGACATTAACGACGATGATTATGACAAAATAACGACGATATTAACGACGATAATTATGAGGATAATAAGGACGATAACAACGATGATAATGACGACAATAACGACGACATTAACGACGATGATTATGACAAAATAACGACGATATTAACGACGATAATTTTGAGGATAATAAGGACGATAACAACGATGATAATGACGATAATAACGACGACATTAACGTCGATGATTATGACTAAATAACGACGATATTAACGACGATAATTATGAGGATAATAAGGACGATAACAGCGATGATAATGACGATATAAACGACGATGATTATGACAAAATAACGACGATATTAACGACGATAATTATGTGGATAATAAGGACTATAACAACGATTATAATGACGATAATAACGACGACATTAACGACGATGATTATGACAAAATAACGACGATATTAACGACGATAATTTTGAGGATAATAAGGACGACAACAACGATGATAATGGCTATATAAACGACGATGATTATGACAAAATAACGACGATATTAACGACGATAATTATGAGGATAATAAGGACGATAACAACGATGATAATGACTACATTAACGACGATGATTATGACAAAATAACGACGATATTAACGACGATAATTATGTGGATAATAAGGACTATAACAACGATGATAATGACGATAATAACGACGACATTAACGACGATGATTATGACAAAATAACGACGATATTAACGACGATAATTATGAGGATAATAAGGACGATAACAACGATGATAATGACGATAATAACGACGACATTAACGACGATGATTATGACAAAATAACGACGATATTAACGACGATAATTATGAGGATAATAAGGACGACAACAACGATGATAATGACGATATAAACGACGATGATTATGACAAAATAACGACGATATTAACGACGATAATTATGAGGATAATAAAGACGATAACAACGATGATAATGACGATAATAACGACGACATTAACGACGATGATTATGACAAAATAACGACGATATTAACGACGATAATTATGAGGATAATAAGGACGATAACAACGATGATAATGACGATATAAACGACGATGATTATGACAAAATAACGACGATTTTAAGGACGATAATTATGTGGATAATAAGGACTATAACAACGATGATAATGACGATAATAACGACGACATTAACGACGATGATTATGACAAAATAACGACGATATTAACGACGATAATTTTGAGGATAATAAGGACGATAACAACGATGATAATGACGATAATAACGACGACATTAACGACGATGATTATGACAAAATAACGACGATATTAACGACGATAATTATGAGGATAATAAGGACGATAACAACGATGATAATGACTACATTAACGACGATGATTATGACAAAATAACGACGATATTAACGACGATAATTATGAGGATAATAAGGACGATAACAACGATGATAATGACGATAATAACGACGACATTAACGACGATGATTATGACAAAATAACGACGATATTAACGACGATAATTTTGAGGATAATAAGGACGATAACAACGATGATAATGACGATAATAACGACGACATTAACGTCGATGATTATGACAAAATAACGACGATATTAACGACGATAATTATGAGGATAATAAGGACGATAACAACGATGATAATGACGATAATAACGACGACATTAACGACGATGATTATGACAAAATAACGACGATATTAACGATGATAATTTTGAGGATAATAAGGACGAAACAACGATGATAATGACGATAATAACGACGACATTAACGTCGATGATTATGACAAAATAACGACGATATTAACGACGATAATTATGAGGATAATAAGGACGATAACAACGATGATAATGACGATATAAACGACGATGATTATGACAAAATAACGACGATAATTATGTGGATAACAAGGACTATAACAACGATGATAATGACGATAATAACGACGACATTAACGACGATGATTATGACAAAATAACGACGATATTAACGACGATAATTATGAGGATAATAAGGACGATAACAAAGATGATAATGACGATAATAACGACGACATTAACGACGATGATTATAACAAAATAACGACGATATTAACGACGATAATTTTGAGGATAATAAGGACGATAACAACGATGATAATGACGATATAAACGACGGTGATTATGACAAAATAACGACGATATTAACGACGATAATTATGTGGATAATAAGGACGATAACAACGATGATAATGACGATAATAACGACGATGATTATGACAAAATAACGACGATATTAACGACGATAATTATGAGGATAATAAGGACGATAACAACGATGATAATGACGATAATAACGACGACATTAACGACGATGATTATGACAAAATAACGACGATATTAACGACGATAATTTTGAGGATAATAAGGACGATAACAACGATGATAATGACGATAATAACGACGACATTAACGTCGGTATTATGACAAAATAACGACGATATTAACGACGATAATTATGAGGATAATAAGGACGATAACAACGATGATAATGACGATATAAACGACGATGATTATGACAAAATAACGACGATATTAACGACGATAATTATGTGGATAATAAGGACTATAACAACGATGATAATGACGATAATAACGACGATGATTATGACAAAATAACGACGATATTAACGACGATAATTATGAGGATAATAAGGACGATAACAACGATTTTAATGACGATAATAACGACGACATTAACGACGATGATTATGACAAAATAACGACGATATTAACGACGATAATTATGAGGATAATAAGGACGATAACAACGATGATAATGACGATAATAACGACGACATTAACGACGATGATTATGACAAAATAACGACGATATTAACGACGGTAATTATGAGGATAATAAGGACGACAACAACGATGATAATGACGATATAAACGACGATGATTATGACAAAATAACGACGATATTAACGACGATAATTATGAGGATAATAAGGACGATAACAACGATGATAATGACGATAATAACGACGACATTAACGACGATGATTATGACAAAATAACGACGATATTAACGACGATAATAACGACATAACAAGAAGATAATGACAATAATAACGACGGTATTAACGATGATAATTATGACGATAACAACGAAGATAATGACGATAAGAACGACGACATTAACGACGATGATTATGACAAAATAACGACGATATTAACGACGATAATTATGAGGATAATAAGGACGATAACAACGATGATAATGACGACATTAACGACGATGATTATGACAAAATAACGACGATATTAACGACGATAATTATGAGGATAATAAAGACGATAACAACGATGATAATGACGATAATAACGACGACATTAACGACGATGATTATGACAAAATAACGACGATATTAACGACGATAATTTTGAGGATAATAAGGACGATAACAACGATGATAATGACGATAATAACGACGACATTAACGTCGATGATTATGACAAAATAACGACGATATTAACGACGATAATTATGAGGATAATAAGGACGATAACAACGATGATAATGACGATAATAACGACGACATTAACGACGATGATTATGACAAAATAACGACGATATTAACGACGATAATTTTGAGGATAATAAGGACGATAACAACGATGATAATGACGATAATAACGACGACATTAACGTCGATGATTATGACAAAATAACGACGATATTAACGACGATAATTATGAGGATAATAAGGACGATAACAACGATGATAATGACGATATAAACGACGATGATTATGACAAAATAACGACGATAATTATGTGGATAACAAGGACTATAACAACGATGATAATGACGATAATAACGACGACATTAACGACGATGATTATGACAAAATAACGACGATATTAACGACGATAATTATGAGGATAATAAGGACGACAACAACGATGATAATGGCTATATATACGACGATGATTATGACAAAATAACGACGATATTAACGACGATAATTATGAGGATAATAAGGACGATAACAACGATGATAATGACGATAATAACGACGACATTAACGACGATGATTATGACAAAATAACGACGATATTAACGACGATAATTATGAGGATAATAAGGACGATAACAACGATGATAATGACGATATAAACGACGATGATTATGACAAAATAACGACGATATTAACGACGATAATTATGTGGATAATAAGGACTATAACAACGATGATAATGACGATAATAACGACGACATTAACGACGATGATTATGACAAAATAACGACGATATTAACGACGATAATTTTGAGGATAATAAGGACGATAACAACGATGATAATGACGATAATAACGACGACATTAACGACGATGATTATGACAAAATAACGACGATATTAACGACGATAATTATGAGGATAATAAGGACGACAACAACGATGATAATGACGATAATAACGACGACATTAACGACGATGATTATGACAAAATAACGACGATATTAACGACGATAATTATGAGGATAATAAGGACGATAACAACGATGATAATGACGATAATAACGACGACATTAACGACGATGATTATGACAAAATAACGACGATATTAACGACGATAATTATGAGGATAATAAGGACGATAACAACGATGATAATTACGATATTAACGACGATATAAACGACGATAATAACGACGATAATAACGACGATATTAACGACGATAATACGACGATAAAAAGAAGATAAGGACAATAATAACGACGGTATTAACGATGATAATTATGACGATAACAACGAAGATAATGACAATAATAACGACGACATTAACGACGATGATTATGACAAAATAACGACGATATTAACGACGATAATTTTGAGGATAATAAGGACGATAACAACGATGATAATGACGATATAAACGACGATGATTATGACAAAATAACGACGATATTAACGACGATAATTATGTGGATAATAAGGACTATAACAACGATGATAATGACGATAATAACGACGACATTAACGACGATGATTATGACAAAATAACGACGATATTAACGACGATAATTATGAGGATAATAAGGACGATAACACCGATGATAATGAGTACATTAACGACGATGATTATGACAAAATAACGACGATATTAACGACGATAATTATGTGGATAATAAGGACTATAACAACGATGATAATGACGATAATAACGACGACATTAACGACGATGATTATGACAAAATAACGACGATATTAACGACGATAATTTTGAGGATAATAAGGACGATAACAACGATGATAATGACGATATAAACGACGATGATTATGACAAAATAACGACGATATTAACGACGATAATTATGTGGATAATAAGGACTATAACAACGATAATAATGACGATATTAACGACGATAATTATGAGGATAATAAGGACGATAACAGCGATGATAATGACGATAATAACGACGACATTAACGACGATGATTATGACAAAATAACGACGATATTAACGACGATAATTATGAGGATAATAAGGACGACAACAACGATGATAATGACGATAATAACGACGACATTAACGACGATGATTATGACAAAATAACGACGATATTAACGACGATAATTATGAGGATAATAAGGACGACAACAACGATGATAATGGCTATATAAACGACGATGATTATGACAAAATAACGACGATATTAACGACGATAATTATGAGGATAATAAGGACGATAACAACGATGATAATGACTACATTAACGACGATGATTATGACAAAATAACGACGATATTAACGACGATAATTATGTGGATAATAAGGACTATAACAACGATGATAATGACGATAATAACGACGACATTAACGACGATGATTATGACAAAATAACGACGATATTAACGACGATAATTATGAGGATAATAAGGACGACAACAACGATGATAATGACGATAATAACGACGACATTAACGACGATGATTATGACAAAATAACGACGATATTAACGACGATAATTATGAGGATAATAAGGACGACAACAACGATGATAATGGCTATATAAACGACGATGATTATGACAAAATAACGACGATATTAACGACGATAATTATGAGGATAATAAGGACGATAACAACGATGATAATGACTACATTAACGACGATGATTATGACAAAATAACGACGATATTAACGACGATAATTATGTGGATAATAAGGACTATAACAACGATGATAATGACGATAATAACGACGACATTAACGACGATGATTATGACAAAATAACGACGATATTAACGACGATAATTATGAGGATAATAAGGACGACAACAACGATGATAATGACGATATAAACGACGATGATTATGACAAAATAACGACGATATTAACGACGATAATTATGAGGATAATAAAGACGATAACAACGATGATAATGACGATAATAACGACGACATTAACGACGATGATTATGACAAAATAACGACGATATTAACGACGATAATTATGAGGATAATAAGGACGACAACAACGATGATAATGACGATAATAACGACGACATTAACGACGATGATTATGACAAAATAACGACGATATTAACGACGATAATTATGAGGATAATAAGGACGACAACAACGATGATAATGGCTATATAAACGACGATGATTATGACAAAATAACGACGATATTAACGACGATAATTATGAGGATAATAAGGACGATAACAACGATGATAATGACTACATTAACGACGATGATTATGACAAAATAACGACGATATTAACGACGATAATTATGTGGATAATAAGGACTATAACAACGATGATAATGACGATAATAACGACGACATTAACGACGATGATTATGACAAAATAACGACGATATTAACGACGATAATTATGAGGATAATAAGGACGACAACAACGATGATAATGACGATATAAACGACGATGATTATGACAAAATAACGACGATATTAACGACGATAATTATGAGGATAATAAAGACGATAACAACGATGATAATGACGATAATAACGACGACATTAACGACGATGATTATGACAAAATAACGACGATATTAACGACGATAATTATGAGGATAATAAGGACGATAACAACGATGATAATGACGATATAAACGACGATGATTATGACAAAATAACGACGATTTTAAGGACGATAATTATGTGGATAATAAGGACTATAACAACGATGATAATGACGATAATAACGACGACATTAACGACGATGATTATGACAAAATAACGACGATATTAACGACGATAATTATGAGGATAATAAGGACGATAACACCGATGATAATGACTACATTAACGACGATGATTATGACAAAATAACGACGATATTAACGACGATAATTATGAGGATAATAAGGACGATAACAACGATGATTATGACGATAATAACGACGACATTAACGACGATGATTATGACAAAATAACGACGATATTAACGACGATAATTTTGAGGATAATAAGGACGATAACAACGATGATAATGACGATATAAACGACGATGATTATGACAAAATAACGACGATATTAACGACGATAATTATGTGGATAATAAGGACTATAACAACGATAATAATGACGATATTAACGACGATAATTATGAGGATAATAAGGACGATAACAGCGATGATAATGACGATAATAACGACGACATTAACGACGATGATTATGACAAAATAACGACGATATTAACGACGATAATTATGAGGATAATAAGGACGATAACAAAGATGATAATGACGATAATAACGACGACATTAACGACGATGATTATAACAAAATAACGACGATATTAACGACGATAATTTTGAGGATAATAAGGACGATAACAACGATGATAATGACGATATAAACGACGGTGATTATGACAAAATAACGACGATATTAACGACGATAATTATGTGGATAATAAGGACGATAACAACGATGATAATGACGATAATAACGACGATGATTATGACAAAATAACGACGATATTAACGACGATAATTATGAGGATAATAAGGACGATAACAACGATGATAATGACGATAATAACGACGACATTAACGACGATGATTATGACAAAATAACGACGATATTAACGACGATAATTTTGAGGATAATAAGGACGATAACAACGATGATAATGACGATAATAACGACGACATTAACGTCGGTATTATGACAAAATAACGACGATATTAACGACGATAATTATGAGGATAATAAGGACGATAACAACGATGATAATGACGATATAAACGACGATGATTATGACAAAATAACGACGATATTAACGACGATAATTATGTGGATAATAAGGACTATAACAACGATGATAATGACGATAATAACGACGATGATTATGACAAAATAACGACGATATTAACGACGATAATTATGAGGATAATAAGGACGATAACAACGATTTTAATGACGATAATAACGACGACATTAACGACGATGATTATGACAAAATAACGACGATATTAACGACGATAATTATGAGGATAATAAGGACGATAACAACGATGATAATGACGATAATAACGACGACATTAACGACGATGATTATGACAAAATAACGACGATATTAACGACGGTAATTATGAGGATAATAAGGACGACAACAACGATGATAATGACGATATAAACGACGATGATTATGACAAAATAACGACGATATTAACGACGATAATTATGAGGATAATAAGGACGATAACAACGATGATAATGACGATAATAACGACGACATTAACGACGATGATTATGACAAAATAACGACGATATTAACGACGATAATAACGACATAACAAGAAGATAATGACAATAATAACGACGGTATTAACGATGATAATTATGACGATAACAACGAAGATAATGACGATAAGAACGACGACATTAACGACGATGATTATGACAAAATAACGACGATATTAACGACGATAATTATGAGGATAATAAGGACGATAACAACGATGATAATGACGACATTAACGACGATGATTATGACAAAATAACGACGATATTAACGACGATAATTATGAGGATAATAAGGACGATAACAACGATGATAATGACGATAATAACGACGACATTAACGACGATGATTATGACAAAATAACGACGATATTAACGACGATAATTTTGAGGATAATAAGGACGATAACAACGATGATAATGACGATAATAACGACGACATTAACGTCGATGATTATGACAAAATAACGACGATATTAACGACGATAATTATGAGGATAATAAGGACGATAACAACGATGATAATGACGATAATAACGACGACATTAACGACGATGATTATGACAAAATAACGACGATATTAACGACGATAATTTTGAGGATAATAAGGACGATAACAACGATGATAATGACGATAATAACGACGACATTAACGTCGATGATTATGACAAAATAACGACGATATTAACGACGATAATTATGAGGATAATAAGGACGATAACAACGATGATAATGACGATATAAACGACGATGATTATGACAAAATAACGACGATAATTATGTGGATAACAAGGACTATAACAACGATGATAATGACGATAATAACGACGACATTAACGACGATGATTATGACAAAATAACGACGATATTAACGACGATAATTATGAGGATAATAAGGACGACAACAACGATGATAATGGCTATATATACGACGATGATTATGACAAAATAACGACGATATTAACGACGATAATTATGAGGATAATAAGGACGATAACAACGATGATAATGACGATAATAACGACGACATTAACGACGATGATTATGACAAAATAACGACGATATTAACGACGATAATTATGAGGATAATAAGGACGATAACAACGATGATAATGACGATATAAACGACGATGATTATGACAAAATAACGACGATATTAACGACGATAATTATGTGGATAATAAGGACTATAACAACGATGATAATGACGATAATAACGACGACATTAACGACTATGATTATGACAAAATAACGACGATATTAACGACGATAATTTTGAGGATAATAAGGACGATAACAACGATGATAATGACGATAATAACGACGACATTAACGACGATGATTATGACAAAATAACGACGATATTAACGACGATAATTATGAGGATAATAAGGACGACAACAACGATGATAATGACGATAATAACGACGACATTAACGACGATGATTATGACAAAATAACGACGATATTAACGACGATAATTATGAGGATAATAAGGACGATAACAACGATGATAATGACGATAATAACGACGACATTAACGACGATGATTATGACAAAATAACGACGATATTAACGACGATAATTATGAGGATAATAAGGACGATAACAACGATGATAATTACGATATTAACGACGATATAAACGACGATAATAACGACGATAATAACGACGATATTAACGACGATAATACGACGATAAAAAGAAGATAAGGACAATAATAACGACGGTATTAACGATGATAATTATGACGATAACAACGAAGATAATGACAATAATAACGACGACATTAACGACGATGATTATGACAAAATAACGACGATATTAACGACGATAATTTTGAGGATAATAAGGACGATAACAACGATGATAATGACGATATAAACGACGATGATTATGACAAAATAACGACGATATTAACGACGATAATTATGTGGATAATAAGGACTATAACAACGATGATAATGACGATAATAACGACGACATTAACGACGATGATTATGACAAAATAACGACGATATTAACGACGATAATTATGAGGATAATAAGGACGATAACACCGATGATAATGAGTACATTAACGACGATGATTATGACAAAATAACGACGATATTAACGACGATAATTATGTGGATAATAAGGACTATAACAACGATGATAATGACGATAATAACGACGACATTAACGACGATGATTATGACAAAATAACGACGATATTAACGACGATAATTTTGAGGATAATAAGGACGATAACAACGATGATAATGACGATATAAACGACGATGATTATGACAAAATAACGACGATATTAACGACGATAATTATGTGGATAATAAGGACTATAACAACGATAATAATGACGATATTAACGACGATAATTATGAGGATAATAAGGACGATAACAGCGATGATAATGACGATAATAACGACGACATTAACGACGATGATTATGACAAAATAACGACGATATTAACGACGATAATTATGAGGATAATAAGGACGACAACAACGATGATAATGACGATAATAACGACGACATTAACGACGATGATTATGACAAAATAACGACGATATTAACGACGATAATTATGAGGATAATAAGGACGACAACAACGATGATAATGGCTATATAAACGACGATGATTATGACAAAATAACGACGATATTAACGACGATAATTATGAGGATAATAAGGACGATAACAACGATGATAATGACTACATTAACGACGATGATTATGACAAAATAACGACGATATTAACGACGATAATTATGTGGATAATAAGGACTATAACAACGATGATAATGACGATAATAACGACGACATTAACGACGATGATTATGACAAAATAACGACGATATTAACGACGATAATTATGAGGATAATAAGGACGACAACAACGATGATAATGACGATAATAACGACGACATTAACGACGATGATTATGACAAAATAACGACGATATTAACGACGATAATTATGAGGATAATAAGGACGACAACAACGATGATAATGGCTATATAAACGACGATGATTATGACAAAATAACGACGATATTAACGACGATAATTATGAGGATAATAAGGACGATAACAACGATGATAATGACTACATTAACGACGATGATTATGACAAAATAACGACGATATTAACGACGATAATTATGTGGATAATAAGGACTATAACAACGATGATAATGACGATAATAACGACGACATTAACGACGATGATTATGACAAAATAACGACGATATTAACGACGATAATTATGAGGATAATAAGGACGACAACAACGATGATAATGACGATATAAACGACGATGATTATGACAAAATAACGACGATATTAACGACGATAATTATGAGGATAATAAAGACGATAACAACGATGATAATGACGATAATAACGACGACATTAACGACGATGATTATGACAAAATAACGACGATATTAACGACGATAATTATGAGGATAATAAGGACGACAACAACGATGATAATGACGATAATAACGACGACATTAACGACGATGATTATGACAAAATAACGACGATATTAACGACGATAATTATGAGGATAATAAGGACGACAACAACGATGATAATGGCTATATAAACGACGATGATTATGACAAAATAACGACGATATTAACGACGATAATTATGAGGATAATAAGGACGATAACAACGATGATAATGACTACATTAACGACGATGATTATGACAAAATAACGACGATATTAACGACGATAATTATGTGGATAATAAGGACTATAACAACGATGATAATGACGATAATAACGACGACATTAACGACGATGATTATGACAAAATAACGACGATATTAACGACGATAATTATGAGGATAATAAGGACGACAACAACGATGATAATGACGATATAAACGACGATGATTATGACAAAATAACGACGATATTAACGACGATAATTATGAGGATAATAAAGACGATAACAACGATGATAATGACGATAATAACGACGACATTAACGACGATGATTATGACAAAATAACGACGATATTAACGACGATAATTATGAGGATAATAAGGACGATAACAACGATGATAATGACGATATAAACGACGATGATTATGACAAAATAACGACGATTTTAAGGACGATAATTATGTGGATAATAAGGACTATAACAACGATGATAATGACGATAATAACGACGACATTAACGACGATGATTATGACAAAATAACGACGATATTAACGACGATAATTATGAGGATAATAAGGACGATAACACCGATGATAATGACTACATTAACGACGATGATTATGACAAAATAACGACGATATTAACGACGATAATTATGAGGATAATAAGGACGATAACAACGATGATTATGACGATAATAACGACGACATTAACGACGATGATTATGACAAAATAACGACGATATTAACGACGATAATTTTGAGGATAATAAGGACGATAACAACGATGATAATGACGATATAAACGACGATGATTATGACAAAATAACGACGATATTAACGACGATAATTATGTGGATAATAAGGACTATAACAACGATAATAATGACGATATTAACGACGATAATTATGAGGATAATAAGGACGATAACAGCGATGATAATGACGATAATAACGACGACATTAACGACGATGATTATGACAAAATAACGACGATATTAACGACGATAATTATGAGGATAATAAGGACGACAACAACGATGATAATGACGATAATAACGACGACATTAACGACGATGATTATGACAAAATAACGACGATATTAACGACGATAATTATGAGGATAATAAGGACGATAACAACGATGATAATGACGATAATAACGACGACATTAACGACGATGATTATGACAAAATAACGACGATATTAACGACGATAATTATGAGGATAATAAGGACGATAACAACGATGATAATTACGATATTAACGACGATATTAACGACGATAATAACGACGATAATAACGACGATATTAACGACGATAATACGACGATAAAAAGAAGATAAGGACAATAATAACGACGGTATTAACGATGATAATTATGACGATAACAACGAAGATAATGACAATAATAACGACGACATTAACGACGATGATTATGACAAAATAACGACGATATTAACGACGATAATTTTGAGGATAATAAGGACGATAACAACGATGATAATGACGATATAAACGACGATGATTATGACAAAATAACGACGATATTAACGACGATAATTATGTGGATAATAAGGACTATAACAACGATGATAATGACGATAATAACGACGACATTAACGACGATGATTATGACAAAATAACGACGATATTAACGACGATAATTATGAGGATAATAAGGACGATAACACCGATGATAATGACTACATTAACGACGATGATTATGACAAAATAACGACGATATTAACGACGATAATTATGAGGTTAATAAGGACGATAACAACGATGATAATGACGATAATAACGACGACATTAACGACGATGATTATGACAAAATAACGACGATATTAACGACGATAATTATGAGGATAATAAGGACGATAACAACGATGATAATGACGATAATAACGACGACATTAACGACGATGATTATGACAAAATAACGACGATATTAACGACGATAATTATGAGGATAATAAGGACGATAACAACGATGATAATGACGATAATAACGACGACATTAACGACGATGATTATGACAAAATAACGACGATATTAACGACGATAATTTTGAGGATAATAAGGACGATAACAACGATGATAATGACGATAATAACGACGACATTAACGTCGATGATTATGACAAAATAACGACGATATTAACGACGATAATTATGAGGATAATAAGGACGATAACAACGATGATAATGACGATATAAACGACGATGATTATGACAAAATAACGACGATAATTATGTGGATAACAAGGACTATAACAACGATGATAATGACGATAATAACGACGACATTAACGACGATGATTATGACAAAATAACGACGATATTAACGACGATAATTATGAGGATAATAAGGACGATAACAACGATGATAATGACGATAATAACGACGACATTAACGACGATGATTATAACAAAATAACGACGATATTAACGACGATAATTTTGAGGATAATAAGGACGATAACAACGATGATAATGACGATATAAACGACGGTGATTATGACAAAATAACGACGATATTAACGACGATAATTATGTGGATAATAAGGACTATAACAACGATGATAATGACGATAATAACGACGACATTAACGACGATGATTATGACAAAATAACGACGATATTAACGACGATAATTTTGAGGATAATAAGGACGATAACAACGATGATAATGACGATATAAACGACGATGATTATGACAAAATAACGACGATATTAACGACGATAATTATGTGGATAATAAGGACTATAACAACGATGATAATGACGATAATAACGACGACATTAACGACGATGATTATGACAAAATAACGACGATATTAACGACGATAATTATGAGGATAATAAGGACGATAACAACGATGATAATGACGATAATAACGACGACATTAACGACGATGATTATGACAAAATAACGACGATATTAACGACGATATATATGAGGATAATAAGGACGATAACAACGATGATAATGACGATATAAACGACGATGATTATGACAAAATAACGACGATATTAACGACGATAATTATGTGGATAATAAGGACTATAACAACGATGATAATGACGATAATAACGACGACATTAACGACGATGATTATGACAAAATAACGACGATATTAACGACGATAATTTTGAGGATAATAAGGACGATAACAACGATGATAATGACGATAATAACGACGACATTAACGACGATGATTATGACAAAATAACGACGATATTAACGACGATAATTATGAGGATAATAAGGACGACAACAACGATGATAATGACGATAATAACGACGACATTAACGACGATGATTATGACAAAATAACGACGATATTAACGACGATAATTATGAGGATAATAAGGACGATAACAACGATGATAATGACGATAATAACGACGACATTAACGACGATGATTATGACAAAATAACGACGATATTAACGACGATAATTATGAGGATAATAAGGACGATAACAACGATGATAATTACGATATTAACGACGATATTAACGACGATAATAACGACGATAATAACGACGATATTAACGACGATAATACGACGATAAAAAGAAGATAAGGACAATAATAACGACGGTATTAACGATGATAATTATGACGATAACAACGAAGATAATGACAATAATAACGACGACATTAACGACGATGATTATGACAAAATAACGACGATATTAACGACGATAATTTTGAGGATAATAAGGACGATAACAACGATGATAATGACGATATAAACGACGATGATTATGACAAAATAACGACGATATTAACGACGATAATTATGTGGATAATAAGGACTATAACAACGATGATAATGACGATAATAACGACGACATTAACGACGATGATTATGACAAAATAACGACGATATTAACGACGATAATTATGAGGATAATAAGGACGATAACACCGATGATAATGAGTACATTAACGACGATGATTATGACAAAATAACGACGATATTAACGACGATAATTATGAGGATAATAAGGACGATAACAACGATGATAATGACGATAATAACGACGACATTAACGACGATGATTATGACAAAATAACGACGATATTAACGACGATAATTATGAGGATAATAAGGACGATAACAACGATGATAATGACGATAATAACGACGACATTAACGACGATGATTATGACAAAATAACGACGATATTAACGACGATAATTTTGAGGATAATAAGGACGATAACAACGATGATAATGACGATAATAACGACGACATTAACGTCGATGATTATGACTAAATAACGACGATATTAACGACGATAATTATGAGGATAATAAGGACGATAACAGCGATGATAATGACGATATAAACGACGATGATTATGACAAAATAACGACGATATTAACGACGATAATTATGTGGATAATAAGGACTATAACAACGATGATAATGACGATAATAACGACGACATTAACGACGATGATTATGACAAAATAACGACGATATTAACGACGATAATTTTGAGGATAATAAGGACGATAACAACGATGATAATGACGATATAAACGACGATGATTATGACAAAATAACGACGATATTAACGACGATAATTATGTGGATAATAAGGACTATAACAACGATAATAATGACGATATTAACGACGATAATTATAAGGATAATAAGGACGATAACAGCGATGATAATGACGATAATAACGACGACATTAACGACGATGATTATGACAAAATAACGACGATATTAACGACGATAATTATGAGGATAATAAGGACGACAACAACGATGATAATGACGATATAAACGACGATGATTATGACAAAATAACGACGATATTAACGACGATAATTATGAGGATAATAAGGACGACAACAACGATGATAATGACGATAATAACGACGACATTAACGACGATGATTATGACAAAATAACGACGATATTAACGACGATAATTATGAGGATAATAAGGACGACAACAACGATGATAATGGCTATATAAACGACGATGATTATGACAAAATAACGACGATATTAACGACGATAATTATGAGGATAATAAGGACGATAACAACGATGATAATGACTACATTAACGACGATGATTATGACAAAATAACGACGATATTAACGACGATAATTATGTGGATAATAAGGACTATAACAACGATGATAATGACGATAATAACGACGACATTAACGACGATGATTATGACAAAATAACGACGATATTAACGACGATAATTATGAGGATAATAAGGACGATAACAACGATGATAATGACGATAATAACGACGACATTAACGACGATGATTATGACAAAATAACGACGATATTAACGACGATAATTATGAGGATAATAAGGACGACAACAACGATGATAATGACGATATAAACGACGATGATTATGACAAAATAACGACGATATTAACGACGATAATTATGAGGATAATAAAGACGATAACAACGATGATAATGACGATAATAACGACGACATTAACGACGATGATTATGACAAAATAACGACGATATTAACGACGATAATTATGAGGATAATAAGGACGATAACAACGATGATAATGACGATATAAACGACGATGATTATGACAAAATAACGACGATTTTAAGGACGATAATTATGTGGATAATAAGGACTATAACAACGATGATAATGACGATAATAACGACGACATTAACGACGATGATTATGACAAAATAACGACGATATTAACGACGATAATTTTGAGGATAATAAGGACGATAACAACGATGATAATGACGATAATAACGACGACATTAACGACGATGATTATGACAAAATAACGACGATATTAACGACGATAATTATGAGGATAATAAGGACGATAACAACGATGATAATGACTACATTAACGACGATGATTATGACAAAATAACGACGATATTAACGACGATAATTATGAGGATAATAAGGACGATAACAACGATGATAATGACGATAATAACGACGACATTAACGACGATGATTATGACAAAATAACGACGATATTAACGACGATAATTTTGAGGATAATAAGGACGATAACAACGATGATAATGACGATAATAACGACGACATTAACGTCGATGATTATGACAAAATAACGACGATATTAACGACGATAATTATGAGGATAATAAGGACGATAACAGCGATGATAATGACGATATAAACGACGATGATTATGACAAAATAACGACGATATTAACGACGATAATTATGTGGATAATAAGGACTATAACAACGATGATAATGACGATAATAACGACGACATTAACGACGATGATTATGACAAAATAACGACGATATTAACGACGATAATTTTGAGGATAATAAGGACGATAACAACGATGATAATGACGATAATAACGACGACATTAACGACGATGATTATGACAAAATAACGACGATATTAACGACGATAATTATGAGGATAATAAGGACGATAACAACGATGATAATTACGATATTAACGACGATATTAACGACGATAATAACGACGATAATAACGACGATATTAACGACGATAATACGACGATAAAAAGAAGATAAGGACAATAATAACGACGGTATTAACGATGATAATTATGACGATAACAACGAAGATAATGACAATAATAACGACGACATTAACGACGATGATTATGACAAAATAACGACGATATTAACGACGATAATTTTGAGGATAATAAGGACGATAACAACGATGATAATGACGATATAAACGACGATGATTATGACAAAATAACGACGATATTAACGACGATAATTATGAGGATAATAAGGACGATAACACCGATGATAATGACTACATTAACGACGATGATTATGACAAAATAACGACGATATTAACGACGATAATTATGAGGATAATAAGGACGATAACAACGATGATAATGACGATAATAACGACGACATTAACGACGATGATTATGACAAAATAACGACGATATTAACGACGATAATTATGAGGATAATAAGGACGATAACAACGATGATAATGACGATAATAACGACGACATTAACGACGATGATTATGACAAAATAACGACGATATTAACGACGATAATTTTGAGGATAATAAGGACGATAACAACGATGATAATGACGATAATAACGACGACATTAACGTCGATGATTAAGACTAAATAACGACGATATTAACGACGATAATTATGAGGATAATAAGGACGATAACAGCGATGATAATGACGATATAAACGACGATGATTATGACAAAATAACGACGATATTAACGACGATAATTATGTGGATAATCAGGACTATAACAACGATGATAATGACGATAATAACGACGACATTAACGACGATGATTATGACAAAATAACGACGATATTAACGACGATAATTTTGAGGATAATAAGGACGATAACAACGATGATAATGACGATATAAACGACGATGATTATGACAAAATAACGACGATATTAACGACGATAATTATGTGGATAATAAGGACTATAACAACGATAATAATGACGATATTAACGACGATAATTATGAGGATAATAAGGACGATAACAGCGATGATAATGACGATAATAACGACGACATTAACGACGATGATTATGACAAAATAACGACGATATTAACGACGATAATTATGAGGATAATAAGGACGACAACAACGATGATAATGACGATAATAACGACGACATTAACGACGATGATTATGACAAAATAACGACGATATTAACGACGATAATTATGAGGATAATAAGGACGATAACAACGATGATAATGACGATAATAACGACGACATTAACGACGATGATTATGACAAAATAACGACGATATTAACGACGATAATTATGAGGATAATAAGGACGATAACAACGATGATAATGACGATAATAACGACGACATTAACGACGATGATTATGACAAAATAACGACGATATTAACGACGATAATTATGAGGATAATAAGGACGATAACAACGATGATAATGACGATAATAACGACGACATTAACGACGATGATTATGACAAAATAACGACGATATTAACGACGATAATTTTGAGGATAATAAGGACGATAACAACGATGATAATGACGATAATAACGACGACATTAACGTCGATGATTATGACTAAATAACGACGATATTAACGACGATAATTATGAGGATAATAAGGACGATAACAGCGATGATAATGACGATATAAACGACGATGATTATGACAAAATAACGACGATATTAACGACGATAATTATGTGGATAATAAGGACTATAACAACGATGATAATGACGATAATAACGACGACATTAACGACGATGATTATGACAAAATAACGACGATATTAACGACGATAATTTTGAGGATAATAAGGACGATAACAACGATGATAATGACGATAATAACGACGACATTAACGACGATGATTATGACAAAATAACGACGATATTAACGACGATAATTATGAGGATAATAAGGACGATAACAACGATGATAATTACGATATTAACGACGATATTAACGACGATAATAACGACGATAATAACGACGATATTAACGACGATAATACGACGATAAAAAGAAGATAAGGACAATAATAACGACGGTATTAACGATGATAATTATGACGATAACAACGAAGATAATGACAATAATAACGACGACATTAACGACGATGATTATGACAAAATAACGACGATATTAACGACGATAATTTTGAGGATAATAAGGACGATAACAACGATGATAATGACGATATAAACGACGATGATTATGACAAAATAACGACGATATTAACGACGATAATTATGAGGATAATAAGGACGATAACACCGATGATAATGACTACATTAACGACGATGATTATGACAAAATAACGACGATATTAACGACGATAATTATGAGGATAATAAGGACGATAACAACGATGATAATGACGATAATAACGACGACATTAACGACGATGATTATGACAAAATAACGACGATATTAACGACGATAATTATGAGGATAATAAGGACGATAACAACGATGATAATGACGATAATAACGACGACATTAACGACGATGATTATGACAAAATAACGACGATATTAACGACGATAATTTTGAGGATAATAAGGACGATAACAACGATGATAATGACGATAATAACGACGACATTAACGTCGATGATTAAGACTAAATAACGACGATATTAACGACGATAATTATGAGGATAATAAGGACGATAACAGCGATGATAATGACGATATAAACGACGATGATTATGACAAAATAACGACGATATTAACGACGATAATTATGTGGATAATCAGGACTATAACAACGATGATAATGACGATAATAACGACGACATTAACGACGATGATTATGACAAAATAACGACGATATTAACGACGATAATTATGAGGATAATAAGGACGATAACAACGATGATAATGACGATATAAACGACGATGATTATGACAAAATAACGACGATATTAACGACGATAATTATGTGGATAATAAGGACTATAACAACGATAATAATGACGATATTAACGACGATAATTATGAGGATAATAAGGACGATAACAGCGATGATAATGACGATAATAACGACGACATTAACGACGATGATTATGACAAAATAACGACGATATTAACGACGATAATTATGAGGATAATAAGGACGACAACAACGATGATAATGACGATAATAACGACGACATTAACGACGATGATTATGACAAAATAACGACGATATTAACGACGATAATTATGAGGATAATAAGGACGATAACAACGATGATAATGACGATAATAACGACGACATTAACGACGATGATTATGACAAAATAACGACGATATTAACGACGATAATTATGAGGATAATAAGGACGATAACAACGATGATAATTACGATATTAACGACGATATTAACGACGATAATAACGACGATAATAACGACGATATTAACGACGATAATACGACGATAAAAAGAAGATAAGGACAATAATAACGACGGTATTAACGATGATAATTATGACGATAACAACGAAGATAATGACAATAATAACGACGACATTAACGACGATGATTATGACAAAATAACGACGATATTAACGACGATAATTTTGAGGATAATAAGGACGATAACAACGATGATAATGACGATATAAACGACGATGATTATGACAAAATAACGACGATATTAACGACGATAATTATGTGGATAATAAGGACTATAACAACGATGATAATGACGATAATAACGACGACATTAACGACGATGATTATGACAAAATAACGACGATATTAACGACGATAATTATGAGGATAATAAGGACGATAACACCGATGATAATGACTACATTAACGACGATGATTATGACAAAATAACGACGATATTAACGACGATAATTATGAGGTTAATAAGGACGATAACAACGATGATAATGACGATAATAACGACGACATTAACGACGATGATTATGACAAAATAACGACGATATTAACGACGATAATTATGAGGATAATAAGGACGATAACAACGATGATAATGACGATAATAACGACGACATTAACGACGATGATTATGACAAAATAACGACGATATTAACGACGATAATTTTGAGGATAATAAGGACGATAACAACGATGATAATGACGATAATAACGACGACATTAACGTCGATGATTAAGACTAAATAACGACGATATTAACGACGATAATTATGAGGATAATAAGGACGATAACAGCGATGATAATGACGATATAAACGACGATGATTATGACAAAATAACGACGATATTAACGACGATAATTATGTGGATAATCAGGACTATAACAACGATGATAATGACGATAATAACGACGACATTAACGACGATGATTATGACAAAATAACGACGATATTAACGACGATAATTATGAGGATAATAAGGACGATAACAACGATGATAATGACGATATAAACGACGATGATTATGACAAAATAACGACGATATTAACGACGATAATTATGTGGATAATAAGGACTATAACAACGATAATAATGACGATATTAACGACGATAATTATGAGGATAATAAGGACGATAACAACGATGATAATGACGATAATAACGACGACATTAACGACGATGATTATGACAAAATAACGACGATATTAACGACGATAATTATGAGGATAATAAGGACGACAACAACGATGATAATGACGATAATAACGACGACATTAACGACGATGATTATGACAAAATAACGACGATATTAACGACGATAATTATGAGGATAATAAGGACGATAACAACGATGATAATGACGATAATAACGACGACATTAACGACGATGATTATGACAAAATAACGACGATATTAACGACGATAATTATGAGGATAATAAGGACGATAACAACGATGATAATGACGATAATAACGACGACATTAACGACGATGATTATGACAAAATAACGACGATATTAACGACGATAATTATGAGGATAATAAGGACGATAACAACGATGATAATGACGATAATAACGACGACATTAACGACGATGATTATGACAAAATAACGACGATATTAACGACGATAATTTTGAGGATAATAAGGACGATAACAACGATGATAATGACGATAATAACGACGACATTAACGTCGATGATTATGACTAAATAACGACGATATTAACGACGATAATTATGAGGATAATAAGGACGATAACAGCGATGATAATGACGATATAAACGACGATGATTATGACAAAATAACGACGATATTAACGACGATAATTATGTGGATAATAAGGACTATAACAACGATGATAATGACGATAATAACGACGACATTAACGACGATGATTATGACAAAATAACGACGATATTAACGACGATAATTTTGAGGATAATAAGGACGATAACAACGATGATAATGACGATAATAACGACGACATTAACGACGATGATTATGACAAAATAACGACGATATTAACGACGATAATTATGAGGATAATAAGGACGATAACAACGATGATAATTACGATATTAACGACGATATTAACGACGATAATAACGACGATAATAACGACGATATTAACGACGATAATACGACGATAAAAAGAAGATAAGGACAATAATAACGACGGTATTAACGATGATAATTATGACGATAACAACGAAGATAATGACAATAATAACGACGACATTAACGACGATGATTATGACAAAATAACGACGATATTAACGACGATAATTTTGAGGATAATAAGGACGATAACAACGATGATAATGACGATATAAACGACGATGATTATGACAAAATAACGACGATATTAACGACGATAATTATGAGGATAATAAGGACGATAACACCGATGATAATGACTACATTAACGACGATGATTATGACAAAATAACGACGATATTAACGACGATAATTATGAGGATAATAAGGACGATAACAACGATGATAATGACGATAATAACGACGACATTAACGACGATGATTATGACAAAATAACGACGATATTAACGACGATAATTATGAGGATAATAAGGACGATAACAACGATGATAATGACGATAATAACGACGACATTAACGACGATGATTATGACAAAATAACGACGATATTAACGACGATAATTTTGAGGATAATAAGGACGATAACAACGATGATAATGACGATAATAACGACGACATTAACGTCGATGATTAAGACTAAATAACGACGATATTAACGACGATAATTATGAGGATAATAAGGACGATAACAGCGATGATAATGACGATATAAACGACGATGATTATGACAAAATAACGACGATATTAACGACGATAATTATGTGGATAATCAGGACTATAACAACGATGATAATGACGATAATAACGACGACATTAACGACGATGATTATGACAAAATAACGACGATATTAACGACGATAATTTTGAGGATAATAAGGACGATAACAACGATGATAATGACGATATAAACGACGATGATTATGACAAAATAACGACGATATTAACGACGATAATTATGTGGATAATAAGGACTATAACAACGATAATAACGACGATATTAACGACGATAATTATGAGGATAATAAGGACGATAACAGCGATGATAATGACGATAATAACGACGACATTAACGACGATGATTATGACAAAATAACGACGATATTAACGACGATAATTATGAGGATAATAAGGACGACAACAACGATGATAATGACGATAATAACGACGACATTAACGACGATGATTATGACAAAATAACGACGATATTAACGACGATAATTATGAGGATAATAAGGACGATAACAACGATGATAATGACGATAATAACGACGACATTAACGACGATGATTATGACAAAATAACGACGATATTAACGACGATAATTATGAGGATAATAAGGACGATAACAACGATGATAATTACGATATTAACGACGATATTAACGACGATAATAACGACGATAATAACGACGATATTAACGACGATAATACGACGATAAAAAGAAGATAAGGACAATAATAACGACGGTATTAACGATGATAATTATGACGATAACAACGAAGATAATGACAATAATAACGACGACATTAACGACGATGATTATGACAAAATAACGACGATATTAACGACGATAATTTTGAGGATAATAAGGACGATAACAACGATGATAATGACGATATAAACGACGATGATTATGACAAAATAACGACGATATTAACGACGATAATTATGTGGATAATAAGGACTATAACAACGATGATAATGACGATAATAACGACGACATTAACGACGATGATTATGACAAAATAACGACGATATTAACGACGATAATTATGAGGATAATAAGGACGATAACACCGATGATAATGACTACATTAACGACGATGATTATGACAAAATAACGACGATATTAACGACGATAATTATGAGGTTAATAAGGACGATAACAACGATGATAATGACGATAATAACGACGACATTAACGACGATGATTATGACAAAATAACGACGATATTAACGACGATAATTATGAGGATAATAAGGACGATAACAACGATGATAATGACGATAATAACGACGACATTAACGACGATGATTATGACAAAATAACGACGATATTAACGACGATAATTATGAGGATAATAAGGACGATAACAACGATGATAATGACGATAATAACGACGACATTAACGACGATGATTATGACAAAATAACGACGATATTAACGACGATAATTTTGAGGATAATAAGGACGATAACAACGATGATAATGACGATAATAACGACGACATTAACGTCGATGATTATGACTAAATAACGACGATATTAACGACGATAATTATGAGGATAATAAGGACGATAACAGCGATGATAATGACGATATAAACGACGATGATTATGACAAAATAACGACGATATTAACGACGATAATTATGTGGATAATAAGGACTATAACAACGATGATAATGACGATAATAACGACGACATTAACGACGATGATTATGACAAAATAACGACGATATTAACGACGATAATTTTGAGGATAATAAGGACGATAACAACGATGATAATGACGATATAAACGACGATGATTATGACAAAATAACGACGATATTAACGACGATAATTATGTGGATAATAAGGACTATAACAACGATAATAATGACGATATTAACGACGATAATTATGAGGATAATAAGGACGATAACAGCGATGATAATGACGATAATAACGACGACATTAACGACGATGATTATGACAAAATAACGACGATATTAACGACGATAATTATGAGGATAATAAGGACGACAACAACGATGATAATGACGATAATAACAACGACATTAACGACGATGATTATGACAAAATAACGACGATATTAACGACGATAATTATGAGGATAATAAGGACGATAACAACGATGATAATGACGATAATAACGACGACATTAACGACGATGATTATGACAAAATAACGACGATATTAACGACGATAATTATGAGGATAATAAGGACGATAACAACGATGATAATTACGATATTAACGACGATATTAACGACGATAATAACGACGATAATAACGACGATATTAACGACGATAATACGACGATAAAAAGAAGATAAGGACAATAATAACGACGGTATTAACGATGATAATTATGACGATAACAACGAAGATAATGACAATAATAACGACGACATTAACGACGATGATTATGACAAAATAACGACGATATTAACGACGATAATTTTGAGGATAATAAGGACGATAACAACGATGATAATGACGATATAAACGACGATGATTATGACAAAATAACGACGATATTAACGACGATAATTATGTGGATAATAAGGACTATAACAACGATGATAATGACGATAATAACGACGACATTAACGACGATGATTATGACAAAATAACGACGATATTAACGACGATAATTATGAGGATAATAAGGACGATAACACCGATGATAATGACTACATTAACGACGATGATTATGACAAAATAACGACGATATTAACGACGATAATTATGAGGTTAATAAGGACGATAACAACGATGATAATGACGATAATAACGACGACATTAACGACGATGATTATGACAAAATAACGACGATATTAACGACGATAATTATGAGGATAATAAGGACGATAACAACGATGATAATGACGATAATAACGACGACATTAACGACGATGTTTATGACAAAATAACGACGATATTAACGACGATAATTTTGAGGATAATAAGGACGATAACAACGATGATAATGACGATAATAACGACGACATTAACGTCGATGATTATGACTAAATAACGACGATATTAACGACGATAATTATGAGGATAATAAGGACGATAACAGCGATGATAATGACGATATAAACGACGATGATTATGACAAAATAACGACGATATTAACGACGATAATTATGTGGATAATAAGGACTATAACAACGATGATAATGACGATAATAACGACGACATTAACGACGATGATTATGACAAAATAACGACGATATTAACGACGATAATTTTGAGGATAATAAGGACGATAACAACGATGATAATGACGATATAAACGACGATGATTATGACAAAATAACGACGATATTAACGACGATAATTATGTGGATAATAAGGACGATAACAACGATAATAATGACGATATTAACGACGATAATTATGAGGATAATAAGGACGATAACAGCGATGATAATGACGATAATAACGACGACATTAACGACGATGATTATGACAAAATAACGACGATATTAACGACGATAATTATGAGGATAATAAGGACGACAACAACGATGATAATGACGATAATAACGACGACATTAACGACGATGATTATGACAAAATAACGACGATATTAACGACGATAATTATGAGGATAATAAGGACGATAACAACGATGATAATGACGATAATAACGACGACATTAACGACGATGATTATGACAAAATAACGACGATATTAACGACGATAATTATGAGGATAATAAGGACGATAACAACGATGATAATTACGATATTAACGACGATATTAACGACGATAATAACGACGATAATAACGACGATATTAACGACGATAATACGACGATAAAAAGAAGATAAGGACAATAATAACGACGGTATTAACGATGATAATTATGACGATAACAACGAAGATAATGACAATAATAACGACGACATTAACGACGATGATTATGACAAAATAACGACGATATTAACGACGATAATTTTGAGGATAATAAGGACGATAACAACGATGATAATGACGATATAAACGACGATGATTATGACAAAATAACGACGATATTAACGACGATAATTATGTGGATAATAAGGACTATAACAACGATAATAATGACGATATTAACGACGATAATTATGAGGATAATAAGGACGATAACAACGATGATAATGACTACATTAACGACGATGATTATGACAAAATAACGACGATATTAACGTCGATAATTATGAGGATAATAAGGACGATAACAACGATGATAATGACGATAATAACGACGACATTAACGACGATGATTATGACAAAATAACGACGATATTAACGACGATAATTTTGAGGATAATAAGGACGATAACAACGATGATAATGACGATAATAACGACGACATTAACGTCGATGATTATGACAAAATAACGACGATATTAACGACGATAATTATGAGGATAATAAGGACGATAACAGCGATGATAATGACGATATAAACGACGATGATTATGACAAAATAACGACGATATTAACGACAATAATTTTGAGGATAATAAGGACGATAACAACGATGATAATGACGATAATAACGACGACATTAACGTCGATGATTATGACAAAATAACGACGATATTAACGACGATAATTATGAGGATAATAAGGACGATAACAGCGATGATAATGACGATATAAACGACGATGATTATGACAAAATAACGACGATATTAACGACGATAATTATGTGGATAATAAGGACTATAACAACGATGATAATGACGATAATAACGACGACATTAACGACGATGATTATGACAAAATAACGACGATATTAACGACGATAATTATGAGGATAATAAGGACGACAACAACGATGATAATGACGATATAAACGACGATGATTATGACAAAATAACGACGATATTAACGACGATAATTATGTGGATAATAAGGACTATAACAACGATGATAATGACGATAATAACGACGACATTAACGACGATGATTATGACAAAATAACGACGATATTAACGACGATAATTATGAGGATAATAAGGACGATAACACCGATGATAATGACGATAATAACGACGACATTAACGACGATGATTATGACAAAATAACGACGATATTAACGACGATAATTATGAGGATAATAAGGACGACAAAACGATGATAATGGCTATATAAACGACGATGATTATGACAAAATAACGACGATATTAACGACGATAATTATGAGGATAATAAGGACGATAACAACGATGATAATGACTACATTAACGACGATGATTATGACAAAATAACGACGATATTAACGTCGATAATTATGAGGATAATAAGGACGATAACAACGATGATAATGACGATAATAACGACGACATTAACGACGATGATTATGACAAAATAACGACGATATTAACGACGATAATTTTGAGGATAATAAGGACGATAACAACGATGATAATGACGATAATAACGACGACATTAACGACGATGATTATGACAAAATAACGACGATATTAACGACGATAATTATGAGGATAATAAGGACGATAACAACGATGATAATGACGATAATAACGACGACATTAACGACGATGATTATGACAAAATAACGACGATATTAACGACGATAATTATGTGGATAATAAGGACTATAACAACGATGATAATGACGATAATAACGACGACATTAACGACGATGATTATGACAAAATAACGACGATATTAACGACGATAATTTTGAGGATAATAAGGACGATAACAACGATGATAATGACGATATAAACGACGATGATTATGACAAAATAACGACGATATTAACGACGATAATTATGTGGATAATAAGGACTATAACAACGATAATAATGACGATATTAACGACGATAATTATGAGGATAATAAGGACGATAACAGCGATGATAATGACGATAATAACGACGACATTAACGACGATGATTATGACAAAATAACGACGATATTAACGACGATAATTATGAGGATAATAAGGACGACAACAACGATGATAATGACGATAATAACGACGACATTAACGACGATGATTATGACAAAATAACGACGATATTAACGACGATAATTATGAGGATAATAAAGACGATAACAACGATGATAATGACGATAATAACGACGACATTAACGACGATGATTATGACAAAATAACGACGATATTAACGACGATAATTATGAGGATAATAAGGACGATAACAACGATGATAATTACGATATTAACGACGATATTAACGACGATAATAACGACGATAATAACGACGATATTAACGACGATAATACGACGATAAAAAGAAGATAAGGACAATAATAACGACGGTATTAACGATGATAATTATGACGATAACAACGAAGATAATGACAATAATAACGACGACATTAACGACGATGATTATGACAAAATAACGACGATATTAACGACGATAATTATGAGGATAATAAGGACGATAACAACGATGATAATGACGATATAAACGACGATGATTATGACAAAATAACGACGATATTAACGACGATAATTATGTGGATAATAAGGACTATAACAACGATGATAATGACGATAATAACGACGACATTAACGACGATGATTATGACAAAATAACGACGATATTAACGACGATAATTATGAGGATAATAAGGACGATAACACCGATGATAATGACTACATTAACGACGATGATTATGACAAAATAACGACGATATTAACGACGATAATTATGAGGTTAATAAGGACGATAACAACGATGATAATGACGATAATAACGACGACATTAACGACGATGATTATGACAAAATAACGACGATATTAACGACGATAATTATGAGGATAATAAGGACGATAACAACGATGATAATGACGATAATAACGACGACATTAACGACGATGATTATGACAAAATAACGACGATATTAACGACGATAATTTTGAGGATAATAAGGACGATGACAACGATGATAATGACGATAATAACGACGACATTAACGTCGATGATTATGACTAAATAACGACGATATTAACGACGATAATTATGAGGATAATAAGGACGATAACAGCGATGATAATGACGATATAAACGACGATGATTATGACAAAATAACGACGATATTAACGACGATAATTATGTGGATAATAAGGACTATAACAACGATGATAATGACGATAATAACGACGACATTAACGACGATGATTATGACAAAATAACGACGATATTAACGACGATAATTTTGAGGATAATAAGGACGATAACAACGATGATAATGACGATATAAACGACGATGATTATGACAAAATAACGACGATATTAACGACGATAATTATGTGGATAATAAGGACTATAACAACGATAATAATGACGATATTAACGACGATAATTATGAGGATAATAAGGACGATAACAGCGATGATAATGACGATAATAACGACGACATTAACGACGATGATTATGACAAAATAACGACGATATTAACGACGATAATTATGAGGATAATAAGGACGACAACAACGATGATAATGACGATAATAACGACGACATTAACGACGATGATTATGACAAAATAACGACGATATTAACGATGATAATTATGAGGATAATAAGGACGATAACAACGATGATAATGACGATAATAACGACGACATTAACGACGATGATTATGACAAAATAACGACGATATTAACGACGATAATTATGAGGATAATAAGGACGATAACAACGATGATAATTACGATATTAACGACGATATTAACGACGATAATAACGACGATAATAACGACGATATTAACGACGATAATACGACGATAAAAAGAAGATAAGGACAATAATAACGACGGTATTAACGATGATAATTATGACGATAACAACGAAGATAATGACAATAATAACGACGACATTAACGACGATGATTATGACAAAATAACGACGATATTAACGACGATAATTTTGAGGATAATAAGGACGATAACAACGATGATAATGACGATATAAACGACGATGATTATGACAAAATAACGACGATATTAACGACGATAATTATGTGGATAATAAGGACTATAACAACGATAATAATGACGATATTAACGACGATAATCATGAGGATAATAAGGACGATAACAGCGATGATAATGACTACATTAACGACGATGATTATGACAAAATAACGACGATATTAACGTCGATAATTATGAGGATAATAAGGACGATAACAACGATGATAATGACGATAATAACGACGACATTAACGACGATGATTATGACAAAATAACGACGATATTAACGACGATAATTTTGAGGATAATAAGGACGATAACAACGATGATAATGACGATAATAACGACGACATTAACGACGATGATTATGACAAAATAACGACGATATTAACGACGATAATTATGAGGATAATAAGGACGATAACAACGATGATAATGACGATAATAACGACGACATTAACGACGATGATTATGACAAAATAACGACGATATTAACGACGATAATTATGAGGATAATAAGGACGACAACAACGATGATAATGACGATAATAACGACGACATTAACGACGATGATTATGACAAAATAACGACGATATTAACGACGATAATTATGAGGATAATAAGGACGATAACAACGATGATAATGACGATAATAACGACGACATTAACGACGATGATTATGACAAAATAACGACGATATTAACGACGATAATTATGAGGATAATAAGGACGATAACAACGATGATAATTACGATATTAACGACGATATTAACGACGATAATAACGACGATAATAACGACGATATTAACGACGATAATACGACGATAAAAAGAAGATAAGGACAATAATAACGACGGTATTAACGATGATAATTATGACGATAACAACGAAGATAATGACAATAATAACGACGACATTAACGACGATGATTATGACAAAATAACGACGATATTAACGACGATAATTTTGAGGATAATAAGGACGATAACAACGATGTTAATGACGATATAAACGACGATGATTATGACAAAATAACGACGATATTAACGACGATAATTATGTGGATAATAAGGACTATAACAACGATAATAATGACGATATTAACGACGATAATTATGAGGTTAATAAGGACGATAACAACGATGATAATGACGATAATAACGACGACATTAACGACGATGATTATGACAAAATAACGACGATATTAACGACGATAATTATGAGGATAATAAGGACGATAACAACGATGATAATGACGATAATAACGACGACATTAACGACGATGATTATGACAAAATAACGACGATATTAACGACGATAATTATGAGGATAATAAGGACGATAACAACGATGATAATGACGATAATAACGACGACATTAACGACGATGATTATGACAAAATAACGACGATATTAACGACGATAATTTTGAGGATAATAAGGACGATAACAACGATGATAATGACGATAATAACGACGACATTAACGTCGATGATTATGACTAAATAACGACGATATTAACGACGATAATTATGAGGATAATAAGGACGATAACAGCGATGATAATGACGATATAAACGACGATGATTATGACAAAATAACGACGATATTAACGACGATAATTATGTGGATAATAAGGACTATAACAACGATGATAATGACGATAATAACGACGACATTAACGACGATGATTATGACAAAATAACGACGATATTAACGACGATAATTTTGAGGATAATAAGGACGATAACAACGATGATAATGACGATATAAACGACGATGATTATGACAAAATAACGACGATATTAACGACGATAATTATGTGGATAATAAGGACTATAACAACGATAATAATGACGATATTAACGACGATAATTATGAGGATAATAAGGACGATAACAGCGATGATAATGACGATAATAACGACGACATTAACGACGATGATTATGACAAAATAACGACGATATTAACGACGATAATTATGAGGATAATAAGGACGACAACAACGATGATAATGACGATAATAACGACGACATTAACGACGATGATTATGACAAAATAACGACGATATTAACGACGATAATTATGAGGATAATAAGGACGATAACAACGATGATAATGACGATAATAACGACGACATTAACGACGATGATTATGACAAAATAACGACGATATTAACGACGATAATTATGAGGATAATAAGGACGATAACAACGATGATAATTACGATATTAACGACGATATTAACGACGATAATAACGACGATAATAACGACGATATTAACGACGATAATACGACGATAAAAAGAAGATAAGGACAATAATAACGACGGTATTAACGATGATAATTATGACGATAACAACGAAGATAATGACAATAATAACGACGACATTAACGACGATGATTATGACAAAATAACGACGATATTAACGACGATAATTTTGAGGATAATAAGGACGATAACAACGATGATAATGACGATATAAACGACGATGATTATGACAAAATAACGACGATATTAACGACGATAATTATGTGGATAATAAGGACTATAACAACGATGATAATGACGATAATAACGACGACATTAACGACGATGATTATGACAAAATAACGACGATATTAACGACGATAATTATGAGGATAATAAGGACGATAACACCGATGATAATGACTACATTAACGACGATGATTATGACAAAATAACGACGATATTAACGACGATAATTATGAGGTTAATAAGGACGATAACAACGATGATAATGACGATAATAACGACGACATTAACGACGATGATTATGACAAAATAACGACGATATTAACGACGATAATTATGAGGATAATAAGGACGATAACAACGATGATAATGACGATAATAACGACGACATTAACGACGATGTTTATGACAAAATAACGACGATATTAACGACGATAATTTTGAGGATAATAAGGACGATAACAACGATGATAATGACGATAATAACGACGACATTAACGTCGATGATTATGACTAAATAACGACGATATTAACGACGATAATTATGAGGATAATAAGGACGATAACAGCGATGATAATGACGATATAAACGACGATGATTATGACAAAATAACGACGATATTAACGACGATAATTATGTGGATAATAAGGACTATAACAACGATGATAATGACGATAATAACGACGACATTAACGACGATGATTATGACAAAATAACGACGATATTAACGACGATAATTTTGAGGATAATAAGGACGATAACAACGATGATAATGACGATATAAACGACGATGATTATGACAAAATAACGACGATATTAACGACGATAATTATGTGGATAATAAGGACTATAACAACGATAATAATGACGATATTAACGACGATAATTATGAGGATAATAAGGACGATAACAGCGATGATAATGACGATAATAACGACGACATTAACGACGATGATTATGACAAAATAACGACGATATTAACGACGATAATTATGAGGATAATAAGGACGACAACAACGATGATAATGACGATAATAACGACGACATTAACGACGATGATTATGACAAAATAACGACGATATTAACGACGATAATTATGAGGATAATAAGGACGATAACAACGATGATAATGACGATAATAACGACGACATTAACGACGATGATTATGACAAAATAACGACGATATTAACGACGATAATTATGAGGATAATAAGGACGATAACAACGATGATAATTACGATATTAACGACGATATTAACGACGATAATAACGACGATAATAACGACGATATTAACGACGATAATACGACGATAAAAAGAAGATAAGGACAATAATAACGACGGTATTAACGATGATAATTATGACGATAACAACGAAGATAATGACAATAATAACGACGACATTAACGACGATGATTATGACAAAATAACGACGATATTAACGACGATAATTTTGAGGATAATAAGGACGATAACAACGATGATAATGACGATATAAACGACGATGATTATGACAAAATAACGACGATATTAACGACGATAATTATGTGGATAATAAGGACTATAACAACGATAATAATGACGATATTAACGACGATAATTATGAGGATAATAAGGACGATAACAGCGATGATAATGACTACATTAACGACGATGATTATGACAAAATAACGACGATATTAACGTCGATAATTATGAGGATAATAAGGACGATAACAACGATGATAATGACGATAATAACGACGACATTAACGACGATGATTATGACAAAATAACGACGATATTAACGACGATAATTTTGAGGATAATAAGGACGATAACAACGATGATAATGACGATAATAACGACGACATTAACGTCGATGATTATGACAAAATAACGACGATATTAACGACGATAATTATGAGGATAATAAGGACGATAACAGCGATGATAATGACGATATAAACGACGATGATTATGACAAAATAACGACGATATTAACGACAATAATTTTGAGGATAATAAGGACGATAACAACGATGATAATGACGATAATAACGACGACATTAACGTCGATGATTATGACAAAATAACGACGATATTAACGACGATAATTATGAGGATAATAAGGACGATAACAGCGATGATAATGACGATATAAACGACGATGATTATGACAAAATAACGACGATATTAACGACGATAATTATGTGGATAATAAGGACTATAACAACGATGATAATGACGATAATAACGACGACATTAACGACGATGATTATGACAAAATAACGACGATATTAACGACGTTAATTATGAGGATAATAAGGACGACAACAACGATGATAATGACGATATAAACGACGATGATTATGACAAAATAACGACGATATTAACGACGATAATTATGTGGATAATAAGGACTATAACAACGATGATAATGACGATAATAACGACGACATTAACGACGATGATTATGACAAAATAACGACGATATTAACGACGATAATTATGAGGATAATAAGGACGATAACACCGATGATAATGACGATAATAACGACGACATTAACGACGATGATTATGACAAAATAACGACGATATTAACGACGATAATTATGAGGATAATAAGGACGACAAAACGATGATAATGGCTATATAAACGACGATGATTATGACAAAATAACGACGATATTAACGACGATAATTATGAGGATAATAAGGACGATAACAACGATGATAATGACTACATTAACGACGATGATTATGACAAAATAACGACGATATTAACGTCGTTAATTATGAGGATAATAAGGACGATAACAACGATGATAATGACGATAATAACGACGACATTAACGACGATGATTATGACAAAATAACGACGATATTAACGACGATAATTTTGAGGATAATAAGGACGATAACAACGATGATAATGACGATAATAACGACGACATTAACGACGATGATTATGACAAAATAACGACGATATTAACGACGATAATTATGAGGATAATAAGGACGATAACAACGATGATAATGACGATAATAACGACGACATTAACGACGATGATTATGACAAAATAACGACGATATTAACGACGATAATTATGTGGATAATAAGGACTATAACAACGATGATAATGACGATAATAACGACGACATTAACGACGATGATTATGACAAAATAACGACGATATTAACGACGATAATTTTGAGGATAATAAGGACGATAACAACGATGATAATGACGATATAAACGACGATGATTATGACAAAATAACGACGATATTAACGACGATAATTATGTGGATAATAAGGACTATAACAACGATAATAATGACGATATTAACGACGATAATTATGAGGATAATAAGGACGATAACAGCGATGATAATGACGATAATAACGACGACATTAACGACGATGATTATGACAAAATAACGACGATATTAACGACGATAATTATGAGGATAATAAGGACGACAACAACGATGATAATGACGATAATAACGACGACATTAACGACGATGATTATGACAAAATAACGACGATATTAACGACGATAATTATGAGGATAATAAAGACGATAACAACGATGATAATGACGATAATAACGACGACATTAACGACGATGATTATGACAAAATAACGACGATATTAACGACGATAATTATGAGGATAATAAGGACGATAACAACGATGATAATTACGATATTAACGACGATATTAACGACGATAATAACGACGATAATAACGACGATATTAACGACGATAATACGACGATAAAAAGAAGATAAGGACAATAATAACGACGGTATTAACGATGATAATTATGACGATAACAACGAAGATAATGACAATAATAACGACGACATTAACGACGATGATTATGACAAAATAACGACGATATTAACGACGATAATTTTGAGGATAATAAGGACGATAACAACGATGATAATGACGATATAAACGACGATGATTATGACAAAATAACGACGATATTAACGACGATAATTATGTGGATAATAAGGACTATAACAACGATGATAATGACGATAATAACGACGACATTAACGACGATGATTATGACAAAATAACGACGATATTAACGACGATAATTATGAGGATAATAAGGACGATAACACCGATGATAATGACTACATTAACGACGATGATTATGACAAAATAACGACGATATTAACGACGATAATTATGAGGTTAATAAGGACGATAACAACGATGATAATGACGATAATAACGACGACATTAACGACGATGATTATGACAAAATAACGACGATATTAACGACGATAATTATGAGGATAATAAGGACGATAACAACGATGATAATGACGATAATAACGACGACATTAACGACGATGATTATGACAAAATAACGACGATATTAACGACGATAATTTTGAGGATAATAAGGACGATGACAACGATGATAATGACGATAATAACGACGACATTAACGTCGATGATTATGACTAAATAACGACGATATTAACGACGATAATTATGAGGATAATAAGGACGATAACAGCGATGATAATGACGATATAAACGACGATGATTATGACAAAATAACGACGATATTAACGACGATAATTATGTGGATAATAAGGACTATAACAACGATGATAATGACGATAATAACGACGACATTAACGACGATGATTATGACAAAATAACGACGATATTAACGACGATAATTTTGAGGATAATAAGGACGATAACAACGATGATAATGACGATATAAACGACGATGATTATGACAAAATAACGACGATATTAACGACGATAATTATGTGGATAATAAGGACTATAACAACGATAATAATGACGATATTAACGACGATAATTATGAGGATAATAAGGACGATAACAACGATGATAATGACGATAATAACGACGACATTAACGACGATGATTATGACAAAATAACGACGATATTAACGACGATAATTATGAGGATAATAAGGACGACAACAACGATGATAATGACGATAATAACGACGACATTAACGACGATGATTATGACAAAATAACGACGATATTAACGACGATAATTATGAGGATAATAAGGACGATAACAACGATGATAATGACGATAATAACGACGACATTAACGACGATGATTATGACAAAATAACGACGATATTAACGACGATAATTATGAGGATAATAAGGACGATAACAACGATGATAATTACGATATTAACGACGATATTAACGACGATAATAACGACGATAATAACGACGATATTAACGACGATAATACGACGATAAAAAGAAGATAAGGACAATAATAACGACGGTATTAACGATGATAATTATGACGATAACAACGAAGATAATGACAATAATAACGACGACATTAACGACGATGATTATGACAAAATAACGACGATATTAACGACGATAATTTTGAGGATAATAAGGACGATAACAACGATGATAATGACGATATAAACGACGATGATTATGACAAAATAACGACGATATTAACGACGATAATTATGTGGATAATAAGGACTATAACAACGATAATAATGACGATATTAACGACGATAATTATGAGGATAATAAGGACGATAACAGCGATGATAATGACTACATTAACGACGATGATTATGACAAAATAACGACGATATTAACGTCGATAATTATGAGGATAATAAGGACGATAACAACGATGATAATGACGATAATAACGACGACATTAACGACGATGATTATGACAAAATAACGACGATATTAACGACGATAATTTTGAGGATAATAAGGACGATAACAACGATGATAATGACGATAATAACGACGACATTAACGTCGATGATTATGACAAAATAACGACGATATTAACGACGATAATTATGAGGATAATAAGGACGATAACAGCGATGATAATGACGATATAAACGACGATGATTATGACAAAATAACGACGATATTAACGACAATAATTTTGAGGATAATAAGGACGATAACAACGATGATAATGACGATAATAACGACGACATTAACGTCGATGATTATGACAAAATAACGACGATATTAACGACGATAATTATGAGGATAATAAGGTCGATAACAGCGATGATAATGACGATATAAACGACGATGATTATGACAAAATAACGACGATATTAACGACGATAATTATGTGGATAATAAGGACTATAACAACGATGATAATGACGATAATAACGACGACATTAACGACGATGATTATGACAAAATAACGACGATATTAACGACGATAATTATGAGGATAATAAGGACGACAACAACGATGATAATGACGATATAAACGACGATGATTATGACAAAATAACGACGATATTAACGACGATAATTATGTGGATAATAAGGACTATAACAACGATGATAATGACGATAATAACGACGACATTAACGACGATGATTATGACAAAATAACGACGATATTAACGACGATAATTATGAGGATAATAAGGACGATAACACCGATGATAATGACTACATTAACGACGATGATTATGACAAAATAACGACGATATTAACGACGATAATTATGAGGATAATAAGGACGATAACAACGATGATAATGACGATAATAACGACGACATTAACGACGATGATTATGACAAAATAACGACGATATTAACGACGATAATTATGAGGATAATAAGGACGATAACGATGATAATGACGATAATAACGACGACATTAACGACGATGATTATGACAAAATAACGACGATATTAACGACGATAATTTTGAGGATAATAAGGACGATAACAACGATGATAATGACGATAATAACGACGACATTAACGTCGATGATTATGACTAAATAACGACGATATTAACGACGATAATTATGAGGATAATAAGGACGATAACAGCGATGATAATGACGATATAAACGACGATGATTATGACAAAATAACGACGATATTAACGACGATAATTATGTGGATAATAAGGACTATAACAACGATGATAATGACGATAATAACGACGACATTAACGACGATGATTATGACAAAATAACGACGATATTAACGACGATAATTTTGAGCATAATAAGGACGATAACAACGATGATAATGACGATATAAACGACGATGATTATGACAAAATAACGACGATATTAACGACGATAATTATGTGGATAATAAGGACTATAACAACGATAATAATGACGATATTAACGACGATAATTATGAGGATAATAAGGACGATAACAGCGATGATAATGACGATAATAACGACGACATTAACGACGATGATTATGACAAAATAACGACGATATTAACGACGATAATTATGAGGATAATAAGGACGATAACAACGATGATAATGACTACATTAACGACGATGATTATGACAAAATAACGACGATATTAACGACGATAATTATGAGGATAATAAGGACGATAACAACGATGATAATGACGATAATAACGACGACATTAACGACGATGATTATGACAAAATAACGACGATATTAACGACGATAATTTTGAGGATAATAAGGACGATAACAACGATGATAATGACGATAATAACGACGACATTAACGTCGATGATTATGACAAAATAACGACGATATTAACGACGATAATTATGAGGATAATAAGGACGATAACAGCGATGATAATGACGATATAAACGACGATGATTATGACAAAATAACGACGATATTAACGACGATAATTATGTGGATAATAAGGACTATAACAACGATGATAATGACGATAATAACGACGACATTAACGACGATGATTATGACAAAATAACGACGATATTAACGACGATAATTTTGAGGATAATAAGGACGATAACAACGATGATAATGACGATAATAACGACGACATTAACGACGATGATTATGACAAAATAACGACGATATTAACGACGATAATTATGAGGATAATAAGGACGATAACAACGATGATAATGACGATATAAACGACGATGATTATGACAAAATAACGACGATATTAACGACGATAATTATGTGGATAATAAGGACTATAACAACGATGATAATGACGATAATAACGACGACATTAACGACGATGATTATGACAAAATAACGACGATATTAACGACGATAATTTTGAGTATAATAAGGACAATAACAACGATGATAATGACGATATAAACGACGATGATTATGACAAAATAACGACGATATTAACGACGATAATTATGTGGATAATAAGGACTATAACAACAATGATAATGACGATAATAACGACGACATTAACGACGATGATTATGACAAAATAACGACGATATTAACGATGATAATTATGAGGATAATAAGGACGATAACAACGATGATAATGACTACATTAACGACGATGATTATGACAAAATAACGACGATATTAACGACGATAATTATGAGGATAATAAGGACGATAACAACGATGATAATGACGATAATAACGACGACATTAACGACGATGATTATGACAAAATAACGACGATATTAACGACGATAATTTTGAGGATAATAAGGACGATAACAACGATGATAATGACGATAATAACGACGACATTAACGTCGATGATTATGACAAAATAACGACGATATTAACGACGATAATTATGAGGATAATAAGGACGATAACAGCGATGATAATGACGATATAAACGACGATGATTATGACAAAATAACGACGATATTAACGACGATAATTATGTGGATAATAAGGACTATAACAACGATGATAATGACGATAATAACGACGACATTAACGACGATGATTATGACAAAATAACGACGATATTAACGACGATAATTATGAGGATAATAAGGACGATAACAACGATGATAATGACGATAATAACGACGACATTAACGACGATGATTATGACAAAATAACGACGATATTAACGACGATAATTATGAGGATAATAAGGACGATAACAACGATGATAATGACGATAATAACGACGACATTAACGACGATGATTATGACAAAATAACGACGATATTAACGACGATAATTATGAGGATAATAAGGACGATAACAACGATGATAATGACTACATTAACGACGATGATTATGACAAAATAACGACGATATTAACGACGATAATTATGAGGATAATAAGGACGATAACAACGATGATAATGACGATAATAACGACGACATTAACGACGATGATTATGACAAAATAACGACGATATTAACGACGATAATTTTGAGGATAATAAGGACGATAACAACGATGATAATGACGATAATAACGACGACATTAACGTCGATGATTATGACAAAATAACGACGATATTAACGACGATAATTATGAGGATAATAAGGACGATAACAGCGATGATAATGACGATATAAACGACGATGATTATGACAAAATAACGACGATATTAACGAAGATAATTATGTGGATAATAAGGACTATAACAACGATGATAATGACGATAATAACGACGACATTAACGACGATGATTATGACAAAATAACGACGATATTAACGACGATAATTTTGAGGATAATAAGGACGATAACAACGATGATAATGACGATATAAACGACGATGATTATGACAAAATAACGACGATATTAACGACGATAATTATGTGGATAATAAGGACTATAACAACGATGATAATGACGATATTAACGACGATAATTATGAGGATAATAAGGACGATAACAACGATGATAATGACGATAATAACGACGACATTAACGACGATGATTATGACAAAATAACGACGATATTAACGACGATAATTATGAGGATAATAAGGACGACAACAACGATGATAATGACGATAATAACGACGACATTAACGACGATGATTATGACAAAATAACGACGATATTAACGACGATAATTATGAGGATAATAAGGACGACAACAACGATGATAATGGCTATATAAACGACGATGATTATGACAAAATAACGACGATATTAACGACGATAATTATGAGGATAATAAGGACGATAACAACGATGATAATGACGATAATAACGACGACATTAACGACGATGATTATGACAAAATAACGACGACATTAACGACGATAATTATGAGGATAATACGGACGATAACAACGATGATAATGACGATATAAACGACGATTATTATGACAAAATAACGACGATATTAACGACGATAATTATGTGGATAATAAGGACTATAACAACGATGATAATGACGATAATAACGACGACATTAACGACGATGATTATGACAAAATAACGACGATATTAACGACGATAATTTTGAGGATAATAAGGACGATAACAACGATGATAATGACGATAATAACGACGACATTAACGACGATGATTATGACAAAATAACGACGATATTAACGACGATAATTATGTGGATAATAAGGACTATAACAACGATGATAATGACGATAATAACGACGACATTAACGACGATGATTATGACAAAATAACGACGATATTAACGACGATAATTATGAGGATAATAAGGACGATAACAACGATGATAATGACGATAATAACGACGACATTAACGACGATGATTATGACAAAATAACGACGATAATTATGAGGATAATAAGGACGACAACAACGATGATAATGACGATATAAACGACGATGATTATGACAAAATAACGACGATACTAACGACGATAATTATGAGGATAATAAAGACGATAACAACGATGATAATGACGATAATAACGACGACATTAACGACGATGATTATGACAAAATAACGACGATATTAACGACGATAATTATGAGGATAATAAGGACGATAACAACGATGATAATGACGATATAAACGACGATGATTATGACAAAATAACGACGATATTAAGGACGATAATTATGTGGATAATAAGGACTATAACAACGATGATAATGACGATAATAACGACGACATTAACGACGATGATTATGACAAAATAACGACGATATTAACGACGATAATTTTGAGGATAATAAGGACGATAACAACGATGATAATGACGATAATAACGACGACATTAACGACGATGATTATGACAAAATAACGACGATATTAACGACGATAATTATGAGGATAATAAGGACGACAACAACGATGATAATGACGATAATAACGACGACATTAACGACGATGATTATGACAAAATAACGACGATATTAACGACGATAATTATGAGGATAATAAGGACGACAACAACGATGATAATGGCTATATAAACGACGATGATTATGACAAAATAACGACGATATTAACGACGATAATTATGAGGATAATAAGGACGATAACAACGATGATAATGACTATATTAACGACGATGATTATGACAAAATAACGACGATATTAACGACGATAATTATGTGGATAATAAGGACTATAACAACGATGATAATGACGATAATAACGACGACATTAACGTCGATGATTATGACAAAATAACGACGATATTAACGACGATAATTATGAGGATAATAAGGACGATAACAGCGATGATAATGACGATATAAACGACGATGATTATGACAAAATAACGACGATATTAACGACGATAATTATGTGGATAATAAGGACTATAACAACGATGATAATGACGATAATAACGACGACATTAACGACGATGATTATGACAAAATAACGACGATATTAACGACGATAATTATGAGGATAATAAGGACGACAACAACGATGATAATGACGATATAAACGACGATGATTATGACAAAATAACGACGATATTAACGACGATAATTATGAGGATAATAAAGACGATAACAACGATGATAATGACGATAATAACGACGACATTAACGACGATGATTATGACAAAATAACGACGATATTAACGACGATAATTATGAGGATAATAAGGACGACAACAACGATGATAATGGCTATATAAACGACGATGATTATGACAAAATAACGACGATATTAACGACGATAATTATGAGGATAATAAGGACGATAACAACGATGATAATGACGATAATAACGACGACATTAACGACGATGATTATGACAAAATAACGACGATATTAACGACGATAATTTTGAGGATAATAAGGACGATAACAACGATGATAATGACGATAATAACGACGACATTAACGTCGATGATTATGACAAAATAACGACGATATTAACGACGATAATTATGAGGATAATAAGGACGATAACAGCGATGATAATGACGATATAAACGACGATGATTATGACAAAATAACGACGATATTAACGACGATAATTTTGAGGATAATAAGGACGATAACAACGATGATAATGACGATAATAACGACGACATTAACGTCGATGATTATGACAAAATAACGACGATATTAACGACGATAATTATGAGGATAATAAGGACGATAACAGCGATGATAATGACGATATAAACGACGATGATTATGACAAAATAACGACGATATTAACGACGATAATTATGTGGATAATAAGGACTATAACAACGATGATAATGACGATAATAACGACGACATTAACGACGATGATTATGACAAAATAACGACGATATTAACGACGATAATTATGAGGATAATAAGGACGACAACAACGATGATAATGACGATATAAACGACGATGATTATGACAAAATAACGACGATATTAACGACGATAATTATGAGGATAATAAAGACGATAACAACGATGATAATGACGATAATAACGACGACATTAACGACGATGATTATGACAAAATAACGACGATATTAACGACGATAATTATGAGGATAATAAGGACGATAACAACGATGATAATGACTACATTAACGACGATGATTATGACAAAATAACGACGATATTAACGACGATAATTATGAGGATAATAAGGACGATAACAACGATGATAATGACGATAATAACAACGACATTAACGACGATGATTATGACAAAATAACGACGATATTAACGACGATAATTTTGAGGATAATAAGGACGATAACAACGATGATAATGACGATAATAACGACGACATTAACGACGATGATTATGACAAAATAACGACGATATTAACGACGATAATTATGAGGATAATAAGGACGATAACAACGATGATAATGACTACATTAACGACGATGATTATGATAAAATAACGACGATATTAACGACGATAATTATGAGGATAATAAGGACGATAACAACGATGATAATGACGATAATAACGACGACATTAACGACGATGATTATGACAAAATAACGACGATATTAACGACGATAATTTTGAGGATAATAAGGACGATAACAACGATGATAATGACGATATAAACGACGATGATTATGACAAAATAACGACGATATTAACGACGATAATTTTGAGGATAATAAGGACGATAACAACGATGATAATGACGATAATAACGACGACATTAACGTCGATGATTATGACAAAATAACGACGATATTAACGACGATAATTATGAGGATAATAAGGACGATAACAGCGATGATAATGACGATATAAACGACGATGATTATGACAAAATAACGACGATATTAACGACGATAATTATGTGGATAATAAGGACTATAACAACGATGATAATGACGATAATAACGACGACATTAACGACGATGATTATGACAAAATAACGACGATATTAACGACGATAATTATGAGGATAATAAGGACGACAACAACGATGATAATGACGATATAAACGACGATGATTATGACAAAATAACGACGATATTAACGACGATAATTATGAGGATAATAAAGACGATAACAACGATGATAATGACGATAATAACGACGACATTAACGACGATGATTATGACAAAATAACGACGATATTAACGACGATAATTATGAGGATAATAAGGACGATAACAACGATGATAATGACTACATTAACGACGATGATTATGACAAAATAACGACGATATTAACGACGATAATTATGAGGATAATAAGGACGATAACAACGATGATAATGACGATAATAACAACGACATTAACGACGATGATTATGACAAAATAACGACGATATTAACGACGATAATTTTGAGGATAATAAGGACGATAACAACGATGATAATGACGATAATAACGACGACATTAACGACGATGATTATGACAAAATAACGACGATATTAACGACGATAATTATGAGGATAATAAGGACGATAACAACGATGATAATGACTACATTAACGACGATGATTATGACAAAATAACGACGATATTAACGACGATAATTATGAGGATAATAAGGACGATAACAACGATGATAATGACGATAATAACGACGACATTAACGACGATGATTATGACAAAATAACGACGATATTAACGACGATAATTTTGAGGATAATAAGGACGATAACAACGATGATAATGACGATAATAACGACGACATTAACGTCGATGATTATGACAAAATAACGACGATATTAACGACGATAATTATGAGGATAATAAGGACGATAACAGCGATGATAATGACGATATAAACGACGATGATTATGACAAAATAACGACGATATTAACGACGATAATTATGTGGATAATAAGGACTATAACAACGATGATAATGACGATAATAACGACGACATTAACGACGATGATTATGACAAAATAACGACGATATTAACGACGATAATTTTGAGGATAATAAGGACGATAACAACGATGATAATGACGATATAAACGACGATGATTATGACAAAATAACGACGATATTAACGACGATAATTATGTGGATAATAAGGACTATAACAACGATGATAATGACGATAATAACGACGACATTAACGACGATGATTATGACAAAATAACGACGATATTAACGACGATAATTATGAGGATAATAAGGACGATAACAACGATGATAATGACTACATTAACGACGATGATTATGACAAAATAACGACGATATTAACGACGATAATTATGAGGATAATAAGGACGATAACAACGATGATAATGACGATAATAACGACGACATTAACGACGATGATTATGACAAAATAACGACGATATTAACGACGATAATTTTGAGGATAATAAGGACGATAACAACGATGATAATGACGATAATAACGACGACATTAACGACGATGATTATGACAAAATAACGACGATATTAACGACGATAATTATGAGGATAATAAGGACGATAACAACGATGATAATGACGATAATAACGACGACATTAACGACGATGATTATGACAAAATAACGACGATATTAACGACGATAATTATGAGGATAATAAGGACGATAACAACGATGATAATGACTACATTAACGACGATGATTATGACAAAATAACGACGATATTAACGACGATAATTATGAGGATAATAAGGACGATAACAACGATGATAATGACGATAATAACGACGACATTAACGACGATGATTATGACAAAATAACGACGATATTAACGACGATAATTTTGAGGATAATAAGGACGATAACAACGATGATAATGACGATAATAACGACGACATTAACGTCGATGATTATGACAAAATAACGACGATATTAACGACGATAATTATGAGGATAATAAGGACGATAACAGCGATGATAATGACGATATAAACGACGATGATTATGACAAAATAACGACGATATTAACGACGATAATTATGTGGATAATAAGGACTATAACAACGATGATAATGACGATAATAACGACGACATTAACGACGATGATTATGACAAAATAACGACGATATTAACGACGATAATTTTGAGGATAATAAGGACGATAACAACGATGATAATGACGATATAAACGACGATGATTATGACAAAATAACGACGATATTAACGACGATAATTATGTGGATAATAAGGACTATAACAACGATGATAATGACGATAATAACGACGACATTAACGACGATGATTATGACAAAATAACGACGATATTAACGACGATAATTATGAGGATAATAAGGACGACAACAACGATGATAATGGCTATATAAACGACGATGATTATGACAAAATAACGACGATATTAACGACGATAATTATGAGGATAATAAGGACGATAACAACGATGATAATGACGATAATAACGACGACATTAACGACGATGATTATGACAAAATAACGACGACATTAACGACGATAATTATGAGGATAATAAGGACGATAACAACGATGATAATGACGATATAAACGACGATTATTATGACAAAATAACGACGATATTAACGACGATAATTATGTGGATAATAAGGACTATAACAACGATGATAATGACGATAATAACGACGACATTAACGACGATGATTATGACAAAATAACGAAGATATTAACGACGATAATTTTGAGAATAATAAGGACGATAACAACGATGATAATGACGATAATAACGACGACATTAACGACGATGATTATGTCAAAATAACGACGATATTAACGACGATAATTATGTGGATAATAAGGACTATAACAACGATGATAATGACGATAATAACGACGACATTAACGACGATGATTATGACAAAATAACGACGATATTAACGACGATAATTATGAGGATAATAAGGACGATAACAACGATGATAATGACGATAATAACGACGACATTAACGACGATGATTATGACAAAATAACGACGATATTAACGACGATAATTATGAGGATAATAAGGACGACAACAACGATGATAATGACGATATAAACGACGATGATTATGACAAAATAACGTCGATACTAACGACGATAATTATGAGGATAATAAAGACGATAACAACGATGATAATGACGATAATAACGACGACATTAACGACGATGATTATGACAAAATAACGACGATATTAACGACGATAATTATGAGGATAATAAGGACGATAACAACGATGATAATGACGATATAAACGACGATGATTATGACAAAATAACGACGATATTAAGGACGATAATTATGTGGATAATAAGGACTATAACAACGATGATAATGACGATAATAACGACGACATTAACGACGATGATTATGACAAAATAACGACGATATTAACGACGATAATTTTGAGGATAATAAGGACGATAACAACGATGATAATGACGATAATAACGACGACATTAACGACGATGATTATGACAAAATAACGACGATATTAACGACGATAATTATGAGGATAATAAGGACGATAACAGCGATGATAATGACGATATAAACGACGATGATTATGACAAAATAACGACGATATTAACGACGATAATTATGTGGATAATAAGGACTATAACAACGATGATAATGACGATAATAACGACGACATTAACGACGATGATTATGACAAAATAACGACGATATTAACGACGATAATTTTGAGGATAATAAGGACTATAACAACGATGATAATGACGATAATAACGACGACATTAACGACGATGATTATGACAAAATAACGACGATATTAACGACGATAATTATGAGGATAATAAGGACGATAACAACGATGATAATGACTACATTAACGACGATGATTATGACAAAATAACGACGATATTAACGACGATAATTATGAGGATAATAAGGACGATAACAACGATGATAATGACGATAATAACGACGACATTAACGACGATGATTATGACAAAATAACGACGATATTAACGACGATAATTATGAGGATAATAAGGACGATAACAACGATGATAATGACGATAATAACGACGACATTAACGACGATGATTATGACAAAATAACGACGATATTAACGACGATAATTATGAGGATAATAAGGACGATAACAACGATGATAATGACTACATTAACGACGATGATTATGACAAAATAACGACGATATTAACGACGATAATTATGAGGATAATAAGGACGATAACAACGATGATAATGACGATAATAACGACGACATTAACGACGATGATTATGACAAAATAACGACGATATTAACGACGATAATTTTGAGGATAATAAGGACGATAACAACGATGATAATGACGATAATAACGACGACATTAACGTCGATGATTATGACAAAATAACGACGATATTAACGACGATAATTATGAGGATAATAAGGACGATAACAGCGATGATAATGACGATATAAACGACGATGATTATGACAAAATAACGACGATATTAACGACGATAATTATGTGGATAATAAGGACTATAACAACGATGATAATGACGATAATAACGACGACATTAACGACGATGATTATGACAAAATAACGACGATATTAACGACGATAATTTTGAGGATAATAAGGACGATAACAACGATGATAATGACGATATAAACGACGATGATTATGACAAAATAACGACGATATTAACGACGATAATTATGTGGATAATAAGGACGATAACAACGATGATAATGACGATAATAACGACGACATTAACGACGATGATTATGACAAAATAACGACGATATTAACGACGATAATTATGAGGATAATAAGGACGACAACAACGATGATAATGACGATATAAACGACGATGATTATGACAAAATAACGACGATACTAACGACGATAATTATGAGGATAATAAAGACGATAACAACGATGATAATGACGATAATAACGACGACATTAACGACGATGATTATGACAAAATAACGACGATATTAACGACGATAATTATGAGGATAATAAGGACGATAACAACGATGATAATGACGATATAAACGACGATGATTATGACAAAATAACGACGATATTAAGGACGATAATTATGTGGATAATAAGGACTATAACAACGATGATAATGACGATAATAACGACGACATTAACGACGATGATTATGACAAAATAACGACGATATTAACGACGATAATTTTGAGGATAATAAGGACGATAACAACGATGATAATGACGATAATAACGACGACATTAACGACGATGATTATGACAAAATAACGACGATATTAACGACGATAATTATGAGGATAATAAGGACGATAACAACGATGATAATGACGATATTAACGACGATAATAACGACGATAATAACGACGATATTAACGACGATAATAACGACATAACAAGAAGATAATGACAATAATAACGACGGTATTAACGATGATAATTATGACGATAACAACGAAGATAATGACGATAATAACGACGACATTAACGACGATGATTATGACAAAATAACGACGATATTAACGACGATAATTATGAGGATAATAAGGACGATAACAACGATGATAATGACGATATAAACGACGATTATTATGACAAAATAACGACGATATTAACGACGATAATTATGTGGATAATAAGGACTATAACAACGATGATAATGACGATAATAACGACGACATTAACGACGATGATTATGACAAAATAACGACGATATTAACGACGATAATTTTGAGGATAATATGGACGATAACAACGATGATAATGACGATAATAACGACGACATTAACGACGATGATTATGACAAAATAACGACGATATTAACGACGATAATTTTGAGGATAATAAGGACGATAACAACGATGATAATGACGATAATAACGACGACATTAACGTCGATGATTATGACAAAATAACGACGATATTAACGACGATAATTATGAGGATAATAAGGACGATAACAGCGATGATAATGACGATATAAACGACGATGATTATGACAAAATAACGACGATATTAACGACGATAATTTTGAGGATAATAAGGACGATAACAACGATGATAATGACGATAATAACGACGACATTAACGTCGATGATTATGACAAAATAACGACGATATTAACGACGATAATTATGAGGATAATAAGGACGATAACAGCGATGATAATGACGATATAAACGACGATGATTATGACAAAATAACGACGATATTAACGACGATAATTATGTGGATAATAAGGACTACAACAACGATGATAATGACGATAATAACGACGACATTAACGACGATGATTATGACAAAATAACGACGATATTAACGACGATAATTATGAGGATAATAAGGACGACAACAACGATGATAATGACGATATAAACGACGATGATTATGACAAAATAACGACGATATTAACGACGATAATTATGAGGATAATAAAGACGATAACAACGATGATAATGACGATAATAACGACGACATTAACGACGATGATTATGACAAAATAACGACGATATTAACGACGATAATTATGAGGATAATAAGGACGATAACAACGATGATAATGACTACATTAACGACGATGATTATGACAAACTAACGACGATATTAACGACGATAATTATGAGGATAATAAGGACGATAACAACGATGATAATGACGATAATAACGACGACATTAACGACGATGATTATGACAAAATAACGACGATATTAACGACGATAATTTTGAGGATAATAAGGACGATAACAACGATGATAATGACGATAATAACGACGACATTAACGACGATGATTATGACAAAATAACGACGATATTAACGACGATAATTATGAGGATAATAAGGACGATAACAACGATGATAATGACTACATTAACGACGATGATTATGACAAAATAACGACGATATTAACGACGATAATTATGAGGATAATAAGGACGATAACAACGATGATAATGACGATAATAACGACGACATTAACGACGATGATTATAACAAAATAACGACGATATTAACGACGATAATTTTGAGGATAATAAGGACGATAACAACGATGATAATGACGATAATAACGACGACATTAACGTCGATGATTATGACAAAATAACGACGATATTAACGACGATAATTATGAGGATAATAAGGACGATAACAGCGATGATAATGACGATATAAACGACGATGATTATGACAAAATAACGACGATATTAACGACGATAATTATGTGGATAATAAGGACTATAACAACGATGATAATGACGATAATAACGACGACATTAACGACGATGATTATGACAAAATAACGACGATATTAACGACGATAATTTTGAGGATAATAAGGACGATAACAACGATGATAATGACGATAATAACGACGACATTAACGACGATGATTATGACAAAATAACGACGATATTAACGACGATAATTATGAGGATAATAAGGACGATAACAACGATGATAATGACGATATAAACGACGATGATTATGACAAAATAACGACGATATTAACGACGATAATTATGTGGATAATAAGGACTATAACAACGATGATAATGACGATAATAACGACGACATTAACGACGATGATTATGACAAAATAACGACGATATTAACGACGATAATTTTGAGGATAATAAGGACGATAACAACGATGATAATGACGATATAAACGACGATGATTATGACAAAATAACGACGATATTAACGACGATAATTATGTGGATAATAAGGACTATAACAACGATGATAATGACGATAATAACGACGACATTAACGACGATGATTATGACAAAATAACGACGATATTAACGACGATAATTATGAGGATAATAAGGACGATAACAACGATGATAATGACTACATTAACGACGATGATTATGACAAAATAACGACGATATTAACGACGATAATTATGAGGATAATAAGGACGATAACAACGATGATAATGACGATAATAACGACGACATTAACGACGATGATTATGACAAAATAACGACGATATTAACGACGATAATTTTGAGGATAATAAGGACGATAACAACGATGATAATGACGATAATAACGACGACATTAACGTCGATGATTATGACAAAATAACGACGATATTAACGACGATAATTATGAGGATAATAAGGACGATAACAGCGATGATAATGACGATATAAACGAGGATGATTATGACAAAATAACGACGATATTAACGACGATAATTATGTGGATAATAAGGACTATAACAACGATGATAATGACGATAATAACGACGACATTAACGACGATGATTATGACAAAATAACGACGATATTAACGACGATAATTTTGAGGATAATAAGGACGATAACAACGATGATAATGACGATATAAACGACGATGATTATGACAAAATAACGACGATATTAACGACGATAATTATGTGGATAATAAGGACTATAACAACGATGATAATGACGATAATAACGACGACATTAACGACGATGATTATGACAAAATAACGACGATATTAACGACGATAATTTTGAGGATAATAAGGACGATAACAACGATGATAATGACGATAATAACGACGACATTAACGACGATGATTATGACAAAATAACGACGATATTAACGACGATAATTATGAGGATAATAAGGACGATAACAAAGATGATAATGACGATATAAACGAGGATGATTATGACAAAATAACGACGATATTAACGACGATAATTATGTGGATAATAAGGACTATAACAACGATGATAATGACGATAATAACGACGACATTAACGACGATGATTATGACAAAATAACGACGATATTAACGACGATAATTTTGAGGATAATAAGGACGATAACAACGATGATAATGACGATATAAACGACGATGATTATGACAAAATAACGACGATATTAACGACGATAATTATGTGGATAATAAGGACTATAACAACGATGATAATGACGATAATAACGACGACATTAACGACGATGATTATGACAAAATAACGACGATATTAACGACGATAATTTTGAGGATAATAAGGACGATAACAACGATGATAATGACGATAATAACGACGACATTAACGACGATGATTATGACAAAATAACGACGATATTAACGACGATAATTATGTGGATAATAAGGACTATAACAACGATGATAATGACGATAATAACGACGACATTAACGACGATGATTATGACAAAATAACGACGATATTAACGACGATAATTATGAGGATAATAAGGACGATAACAACGATGATAATGACGATAATAACGACGACATTAACGACGATGATTATGACAAAATAACGACGATATTAACGACGATAATTATGAGGATAATAAGGACGATAACAACGATGATAATGACGATATTAACGACGATAATAACGACGATAATAACGACGATATTAACGACGATAATAACGACATAACAAGAAGATAATGACAATAATAACGACGGTATTAACGATGATAATTATGACGATAACAACGAAGATAATGACGATAATAACGACGACATTAACGACGATGATTATGACAAAATAACGACGATATTAACGACGATAATTATGAGGATAATAAGGACGATAACAACGATGATAATGACGACATTAACGACGATGATTATGACAAAATAACGACGATATTAACGACGATAATTATGAGGATAATAAGGACGATAACAACGATGATAATGACGATAATAACGACGACATTAACGACGATGATTATGACAAAATAACGACGATATTAACGATGATAATTTTGAGGATAATAAGGACGATAACAACGATGATAATGACGATAATAACGACGACATTAACGTCGATGATTATGACAAAATAACGACGATATTAACGACGATAATTATGAGGATAATAAGGACGATAACAGCGATGATAATGACGATATAAACGACGATGATTATGACAAAATAACGACGATATTAACGACGATAATTTTGAGGATAATAAGGACGATAACAACGATGATAATGACGATAATAACGACGACATTAACGTCGATGATTATGACAAAATAACGACGATATTAACGACGATAATTATGAGGATAATAAGGACGATAACAGCGATGATAATGACGATATAAACGACGATGATTATGACAAAATAACGACGATATTAACGACGATAATTATGTGGATAATAAGGACTACAACAACGATGATAATGACGATAATAACGACGACATTAACGACGATGATTATGACAAAATAACGACGATATTAACGACGATAATTATGAGGATAATAAGGACGACAACAACGATGATAATGACGATATAAACGACGATGATTATGACAAAATAACGACGATATTAACGACGATAATTATGAGGATAATAAAGACGATAACAACGATGATAATGACGATAATAACGACGACATTAACGACGATGATTATGACAAAATAACGACGATATTAACGACGATAATTTTGAGGATAATAAGGACGATAACAACGATGATAATGACTACATTAACGACGATGATTATGACAAAATAACGACGATATTAACGACGATAATTATGAGGATAATAAGGACGATAACAACGATGATAATGACGATAATAACGACGACATTAACGACGATGATTATGACAAAATAACGACGATATTAACGACGATAATTTTGAGGATAATAAGGACGATAACAACGATGATAATGACGATAATAACGACGACATTAACGACGATGATTATGACAAAATAACGACGATATTAACGACGATAATTATGAGGATAATAAGGACGATAACAACGATGATAATGACTACATTAACGACGATGATTATGACAAAATAACGACGATATTAACGACGATAATTATGAGGATAATAAGGACGATAACAACGATGATAATGACGATAATAACGACGACATTAACGACGATGATTATGACAAAATAACGACGATATTAACGACGATAATTTTGAGGATAATAAGGACGATAACAACGATGATAATGACGATAATAACGACGACATTAACGTCGATGATTATGACAAAATAACGACGATATTAACGACGATAATTATGAGGATAATAAGGACGATAACAGCGATGATAATGACGATATAAACGACGATGATTATGACAAAATAACGACGATATTAACGACGATAATTATGTGGATAATAAGGACTATAACAACGATGATAATGACGATAATAACGACGACATTAACGACGATGATTATGACAAAATAACGACGATATTAACGACGATAATTTTGAGGATAATAAGGACGATAACAACGATGATAATGACGATAATAACGACGACATTAACGACGATGATTATGACAAAATAACGACGATATTAACGACGATAATTATGAGGATAATAAGGACGATAACAACGATGATAATGACGATATAAACGACGATGATTATGACAAAATAACGACGATATTAACGACGATAATTATGTGGATAATAAGGACTATAACAACGATGATAATGACGATAATAACGACGACATTAACGACGATGATTATGACAAAATAACGACGATATTAACGACGATAATTTTGAGGATAATAAGGACGATAACAACGATGATAATGACGATATAAACGACGATGATTATGACAAAATAACGACGATATTAACGACGATAATTATGTGGATAATAAGGACTATAACAACGATGATAATGACGATAATAACGACGACATTAACGACGATGATTATGACAAAATAACGACGATATTAACGACGATAATTATGAGGATAATAAGGACGATAACAACGATGATAATGACTACATTAACGACGATGATTATGACAAAATAACGACGATATTAACGACGATAATTATGAGGATAATAAGGACGATAACAACGATGATAATGACGATAATAACGACGACATTAACGACGATGATTATGACAAAATAACGACGATATTAACGACGATAATTTTGAGGATAATAAGGACGATAACAACGATGATAATGACGATAATAACGACGACATTAACGTCGATGATTATGACAAAATAACGACGATATTAACGACGATAATTATGAGGATAATAAGGACGATAACAGCGATGATAATGACGATATAAACGAGGATGATTATGACAAAATAACGACGATATTAACGACGATAATTATGTGGATAATAAGGACTATAACAACGATGATAATGACGATAATAACGACGACATTAACGACGATGATTATGACAAAATAACGACGATATTAACGACGATAATTTTGAGGATAATAAGGACGATAACAACGATGATAATGACGATATAAACGACGATGATTATGACAAAATAACGACGATATTAACGACGATAATTATGTGGATAATAAGGACTATAACAACGATGATAATGACGATATTAACGACGATAATTATGAGGATAATAAGGACGATAACAACGATGATAATGACAATAATAACGACGACATTAACGACGATGATTATGACAAAATAACGACGATATTAACGACGATAATTATGAGGATAATAAGGACGACAACAACGATGATAATGACGATAATAACGACGACATTAACGACGATGATTATGACAAAATAACGACGATATTAACGACGATAATTATGAGGATAATAAGGACGACAACAACGATGATAATGGCTATAAAAACGACGATGATTATGACAAAATAACGACGATATTAACGACGATAATTATGAGGATAATAAGGACGATAACAACGATGATAATGACGATAATAACGACGACATTAACGACGATGATTATGACAAAATAACGACGACAATAACGACGATAATTATGAGGATAATAAGGACGATAACAACGATGATAATGACGATATAAACGACGATTATTATGACAAAATAACGACGATATTAACGACGATAATTATGTGGATAATAAGGACTATAACAACGATGATAATGACGATAATAACGACGACATTAACGACGATGATTATGACAAAATAACGACGATATTAACGACGATAATTTTGAGGATAATAAGGACGATAACAACGATGATAATGACGATAATAACGACGACATTAACGACGATGATTATGACAAAATAACGACGATATTAACGACGATAATTATGTGGATAATAAGGACTATAACAACGATGATAATGACGATAATAACGACGACATTAACGACGATGATTATGACAAAATAACGACGATATTAACGACGATAATTATGAGGATAATAAGGACGATAACAACGATGATAATGACGATAATAACGACGACATTAACGACGATGATTATGACAAAATAACGACGATATTAACGACGATAATTATGTGGATAATAAGGACTATAACAACGATGATAATGACGATAATAACGACGACATTAACGACGATGATTATGACAAAATAACGACGATATTAACGACGATAATTTTGAGGATAATAAGGACGATAACAACGATGATAATGACGATATAAACGACGATGATTATGACAAAATAACGACGATATTAACGACGATAATTATGTGGATAATAAGGACTATAACAACGATGATAATGACGATATTAACGACGATAATTATGAGGATAATAAGGACGATAACAACGATGATAATGACAATAATAACGACGACATTAACGACGATGATTATGACAAAATAACGACGATATTAACGACGATAATTATGAGGATAATAAGGACGACAACAACGATGATAATGACGATAATAACGACGACATTAACGACGATGATTATGACAAAATAACGACGATATTAACGACGATAATTATGAGGATAATAAGGACGACAACAACGATGATAATGGCTATAAAAACGACGATGATTATGACAAAATAACGACGATATTAACGACGATAATTATGAGGATAATAAGGACGATAACAACGATGATAATGACGATAATAACGACGACATTAACGACGATGATTATGACAAAATAACGACGACAATAACGACGATAATTATGAGGATAATAAGGACGATAACAACGATGATAATGACGATATAAACGACGATGATTATGACAAAATAACGACGATATTAACGACGATAATTATGTGGATAATAAGGACTATAACAACGATGATAATGACGATAATAACGACGACATTAACGACGATGATTATGACAAAATAACGACGATATTAACGACGATAATTTTGAGGATAATAAGGACGATAACAACGATGATAATGACGATAATAACGACGACATTAACGACGATGATTATGACAAAATAACGACGATATTAACGACGATAATTATGTGGATAATAAGGACTATAACAACGATGATAATGACGATAATAACGACGACATTAACGACGATGATTATGACAAAATAACGACGATATTAACGACGATAATTATGAGGATAATAAGGACGATAACAACGATGATAATGACGATAATAACGACGACATTAACGACGATGATTATGACAAAATAACGACGATATTAACGACGATAATTATGAGGATAATAAGGACGACAACAACGATGATAATGACGATATAAACGACGATGATTATGACAAAATAACGACGATATTAACGACGATAATTATGAGGATAATAAAGACGATAACAACGATGATAATGACGATAATAACGACGACATTAACGACGATGATTATGACAAAATAACGACGATATTAACGACGATAATTATGAGGATAATAAGGACGATAACAACGATGATAATGACGATATAAACGACGATGATTATGACAAAATAACGACGATATTAAGGACGATAATTATGTGGATAATAAGGACTATAACAACGATGATAATGACGATAATAACGACGACATTAACGACGATGATTATGACAAAATAACGACGATATTAACGACGATAATTTTGAGGATAATAAGGACGATAACAACGATGATAATGACGATAATAACGACGACATTAACGACGATGATTATGACAAAATAACGACGATATTAACGACGATAATTATGAGGATAATAAGGACGATAACAACGATGATAATGACGATATTAACGACGATAATAACGACGATAATAACGACGATATTAACGACGATAATAACGACATAACAAGAAGATAATGACAATAATAACGACGGTATTAACGATGATAATTATGACGATAACAACGAAGATAATGACGATAATAACGACGACATTAACGACGATGATTATGACAAAATAACGACGATATTAACGACGATAATTATGAGGATAATAAGGACGATAACAACGATGATAATGACGACATTAACGACGATGATTATGACAAAATAACGATGATATTAACGACGATAATTATGAGGATAATAAGGACGATAACAACGATGATAATGACGATAATAACGACGACATTAACGACGATGATTATGACAAAATAACGACGATATTAACGACGATAATTTTGAGGATAATAAGGACGATAACAACGATGATAATGACGATAATAACGACGACATTAACGTCGATGATTATGACAAAATAACGACGATATTAACGACGATAATTATGAGGATAATAAGGACGATAACAACGATGATAATGACGATATAAACGACGATGATTATGACAAAATAACGACGATAATTATGTGGATAACAAGGACTATAACAACGATGATAATGACGATAATAACGACGACATTAACGACGATGATTATGACAAAATAACGACGATATTAACGACGATAATTATGAGGATAATAAGGACGATAACAACGATGATAGTGACGATAATAACGACGACATTAACGACGATGATTATAACAAAATAACGACGATATTACGACGATAATTATGTGGATAATAAGGACTATAACAACGATGATAATGACGATATTAACGACGATAATTATGAGGATAATAAGGACGATAACAACGATGATAATGACGATAATAACGACGACATTAACGACGATGATTATGACAAAATAACGACGATATTAACGACGATAATTATGAGGATAATAAGGACGACAACAACGATGATAATGACGATAATAACGACGACATTAACGACGATGATTATGACAAAATAACGACGATATTAACGACGATAATTTTGAGTATAATAAGGACGATAACAACGATGATAATGACGATATAAACGACGATGATTATGACAAAATAACGACGATATTAACGACGATAATTATGTGGATAATAAGGACTATAACAACGATGATAATGACGATAATAACGACGACATTAACGACGATGATTATGACAAAATAACGACGATATTAACGACGATAATTATGAGGATAATAAGGACGATAACAACGATGATAATGACTACATTAACGACGATGATTATGACAAAATAACGACGATATTAACGACGATAATTATGAGGATAATAAGGACGATAACAACGATGATAATGACGATAATAACGACGACATTAACGACGATGATTATGACAAAATAACGACGATATTAACGACGATAATTTTGAGGATAATAAGGACGATAACAACGATGATAATGACGATAATAACGACGACATTAACGTCGATGATTATGACAAAATAACGACGATATTAACGACGATAATTATGAGGATAATAAGGACGATAACAGCGATGATAATGACGATATAAACGACGATGATTATGACAAAATAACGACGATATTAACGACGATAATTATGAGGATAATAAGGACGATAACAACGATGATAATGACGATAATAACGACGACATTAACGACGATGATTATGACAAAATAACGACGATATTAACGACGATAATTATGAGGATAATAAGGACGATAACAACGATGATAAGGACGACATTAACGACGATGATTATGACAAAATAACGACGATATTAACGACGATAATTATGAGGATAATAAGGACGATAACAACGATGATAATGATGATATTAACGACGATATTAACGACGATAATAACGACGATAATAACGACGATATTAACGACGATAATAACGACGATAAAAAGAAGATAATGACAATAATAACGACGGTATTAACGATGATAATTATGACGATAACAACGAAGATAATGACGATAATAACGACGACATTAACGACGATGATTATGACAAAATAACGACGATATTAACGACGATAATTATGAGGATAATAAGGACGATAACAACGATGATAATGACGATATAAACGACGATGATTATGACAAAATAACGACGATAATTATGTGGATAACAAGGACTATAACAACGATGATAATGACGATAATAACGACGACATTAACGACGATGATTATGACAAAATAACGACGATATTAACGACGATAATTATGAGGATAATAAGGACGATAACAACGATGATAGTGACGATAATAACGACGACATTAACGACGATGATTATAACAAAATAACGACGATATTACGACGATAATTATGTGGATAATAAGGACTATAACAACGATGATAATGACGATATTAACGACGATAATTATGAGGATAATAAGGACGATAACAACGATGATAATGACGATAATAACGACGACATTAACGACGATGATTATGACAAAATAACGACGATATTAACGACGATAATTATGAGGATAATAAGGACGACAACAACGATGATAATGACGATAATAACGACGACATTAACGACGATGATTATGACAAAATAACGACGATATTAACGACGATAATTATGAGGATAATAAGGACGATAACAACGATGATAATGACGATAATAACGACGACATTAACGACGATGATTATGACAAAATAACGACGATATTAACGACGATAATTTTGAGGATAATAAGGACGATAACAACGATGATAATGACGATAATAACGACGACATTAACGTCGATGATTATGACAAAATAACGACGATATTAACGACGATAATTATGAGGATAATAAGGACGATAACAACGATGATAATGACGATATAAACGACGATGATTATGACAAAATAACGACGATAATTATGTGGATAACAAGGACTATAACAACGATGATAATGACGATAATAACGACGACATTAACGACGATGATTATGACAAAATAACGACGATATTAACGACGATAATTATGAGGATAATAAGGACGATAACAACGATGATAGTGACGATAATAACGACGACATTAACGACGATGATTATAACAAAATAACGACGATATTACGACGATAATTATGTGGATAATAAGGACTATAACAACGATGATAATGACGATATTAACGACGATAATTATGAGGATAATAAGGACGATAACAACGATGATAATGACGATAATAACGACGACATTAACGACGATGATTATGACAAAATAACGACGATATTAACGACGATAATTATGAGGATAATAAGGACGACAACAACGATGATAATGACGATAATAACGACGACATTAACGACGATGATTATGACAAAATAACGACGATATTAACGACGATAATTTTGAGGATAATAAGGACGATAACAACGATGATAATGACGATATAAACGACGATGATTATGACAAAATAACGACGATATTAACGACGATAATTATGTGGATAATAAGGACTATAACAACGATGATAATGACGATAATAACGACGACATTAACGACGATGATTATGACAAAATAACGACGATATTAACGACGATAATTATGAGGATAATAAGGACGATAACAACGATGATAATGACTACATTAACGACGATGATTATGACAAAATAACGACGATATTAACGACGATAATTATGAGGATAATAAGGACGATAACAACGATGATAATGACGATAATAACGACGACATTAACGACGATGATTATGACAAAATAACGACGATATTAACGACGATAATTTTGAGGATAATAAGGACGATAACAACGATGATAATGACGATAATAACGACGACATTAACGTCGATGATTATGACAAAATAACGACGATATTAACGACGATAATTATGAGGATAATAAGGACGATAACAGCGATGATAATGACGATATAAACGACGATGATTATGACAAAATAACGACGATATTAACGACGATAATTATGAGGATAATAAGGACGATAACAACGATGATAATGACGATAATAACGACGACATTAACGACGATGATTATGACAAAATAACGACGATATTAACGACGATAATTTTGAGGATAATAAGGACGATAACAACGATGATAATGACGATAATAACGACGACATTAACGTCGATGATTATGACAAAATAACGACGATATTAACGACGATAATTATGAGGATAATAAGGACGATAACAACGATGATAATGACGATATAAACGACGATGATTATGACAAAATAACGACGATAATTATGTGGATAACAAGGACTATAACAACGATGATAATGACGATAATAACGATGACATTAACGACGATGATTATGACAAAATAACGACGATATTAACGACGATAATTATGAGGATAATAAGGACGATAACAACGATGATAATGACGATATTAACGACGATAATAACGACGATAATAACGACGATATTAACGACGATAATAACGACATAACAAGAAGATAATGACAATAATAACGACGGTATTAACGATGATAATTATGACGATAACAACGAAGATAATGACGATAATAACGACGACATTAACGACGATGATTATGACAAAATAACGACGATATTAACGACGATAATTATGAGGATAATAAGGACGATAACAACGATGATAATGACGATAATAACGACGACATTAACGACGATGATTATGACAAAATAACGACGATATTAACGACGATAATTTTGAGGATAATAAGGACGATAACAACGATGATAATGACGATAATAACGACGACATTAACGACGATGATTATGACAAAATAACGACGATATTAACGACGATAATTTTGAGGATAATATGGACGATAACAACGATGATAATGACGATAATAACGACGACATTAACGACGATGATTATGACAAAAAAACGACGATATTAACGACGATAATTATGAGGATAATAAGGACGATAACAACGATGATAATGACGATATTAACGACGATAATAACGACGATAATAACGACGATATTAACGACGATAATAACGACATAACAAGAAGATAATGACAATATAACGACGGTATTAACGATGATAATTATGACGATAACAACGAAGATAATGACGATAATAACGACGACATTAACGACGATGATTATGACAAAATAACGACGATATTAAGGACGATAATTATGTGGATAATAAGGACTATAACAACGATGATAATGACGATAATAACGACGACATTAACGACGATGATTATGACAAAATAACGACGATATTAACGACGATAATTTTGAGGATAATAAGGACGATAACAACGATGATAATGACGATAATAACGACGACATTAACGACGATGATTATGACAAAATAACGACGATATTAACGACGATAATTATGAGGATAATAAGGACGATAACAACGATGATAATGACGATATTAACGACGATAATAACGACGATAATAACGACGATATTAACGACGATAATAACGACATAACAAGAAGATAATGACAATAATAACGACGGTATTAACGATGATAATTATGACGATAACAACGAAGATAATGACGATAATAACGACGACATTAACGACGATGATTATGACAAAATAACGACGATATTAACGACGATAATTATGAGGATAATAAGGACGATAACAACGATGATAATGACGACATTAACGACGATGATTATGACAAAATAACGACGATATTAACGACGATAATTATGAGGATAATAAGGACGATAACAACGATGATAATGACGATAATAACGACGACATTAACGACGATGATTATGACAAAATAACGACGATATTAACGACGATAATTTTGAGGATAATAAGGACGATAACAACGATGATAATGACGATAATAACGACGACATTAACGTCGATGATTATGACAAAATAACGACGATATTAACGACGATAATTATGAGGATAATAAGGACGATAACAACGATGATAATGACGATATAAACGACGATGATTATGACAAAATAACGAGGATAATTATGTGGATAACAAGGACTATAACAACGATGATAATGACGATAATAACGACGACATTAACGACGATGATTATGACAAAATAACGACGATATTAACGACGATAATTATGAGGATAATAAGGACGATAACAACGATGATAGTGACGATAATAACGACGACATTAACGACGATGATTATAACAAAATAACGACGATATTACGACGATAATTATGTGGATAATAAGGACTATAACAACGATGATAATGACGATATTAACGACGATAATTATGAGGATAATAAGGACGATAACAACGATGATAATGACGATAATAACGACGACATTAACGACGATGATTATGACAAAATAACGACGATATTAACGACGATAATTATGAGGATAATAAGGACGACAACAACGATGATAATGACGATAATAACGACGACATTAACGACGATGATTATGACAAAATAACGACGATATTAACGACGATAATTTTGAGGATAATAAGGACGATAACAACGATGATAATGACGATATAAACGACGATGATTATGACAAAATAACGACGATATTAACGACGATAATTATGTGGATAATAAGGACTATAACAACGATGATAATGACGATAATAACGACGACATTAACGACGATGATTATGACAAAATAACGACGATATTAACGACGATAATTATGAGGATAATAAGGACGATAACAACGATGATAATGACTACATTAACGACGATGATTATGACAAAATAACGACGATATTAACGACGATAATTATGAGGATAATAAGGACGATAACAACGATGATAATGACGATAATAACGACGACATTAACGACGATGATTATGACAAAATAACGACGATATTAACGACGATAATTTTGAGGATAATAAGGACGATAACAACGATGATAATGACGATAATAACGACGACATTAACGTCGATGATTATGACAAAATAACGACGATATTAACGACGATAATTATGAGGATAATAAGGACGATAACAGCGATGATAATGACGATATAAACGACGATGATTATGACAAAATAACGACGATATTAACGACGATAATTATGTGGATAATAAGGACTATAACAACGATGATAATGACGATAATAACGACGACATTAACGACGATGATTATGACAAAATAACGACGATATTAACGACGATAATTATGAGGATAATAAGGACGATAACAACGATGATAATTACGATATTAACGACGATATTAACGACGATAATAACGACGATAATAACGACGATATTAACGACGATAATACGACGATAAAAAGAAGATAAGGACAATAATAACGACGGTATTAACGATGATAATTATGACGATAACAACGAAGATAATGACAATAATAACGACGACATTAACGACGATGATTATGACAAAATAACGACGATATTAACGACGATAATTTTGAGGATAATAAGGACGATAACAACGATGATAATGACGATATAAACGACGATGATTATGACAAAATAACGACGATATTAACGACGATAATTATGTGGATAATAAGGACTATAACAACGATGATAATGACGATAATAACGACGACATTAACGACGATGATTATGACAAAATAACGACGATATTAACGACGATAATTATGAGGATAATAAGGACGATAACACCGATGATAATGACTACATTAACGACGATGATTATGACAAAATAACGACGATATTAACGACGATAATTATGAGGATAATAAGGACGATAACAACGATGATAATGACGATAATAACGACGACATTAACGACGATGATTATGACAAAATAACGACGATATTAACGACGATAATTTTGAGGATAATAAGGACGATAACAACGATGATAATGACGATAATAACGACGACATTAACGTCGATGATTATGACTAAATAACGACGATATTAACGACGATAATTATGAGGATAATAAGGACGATAACAGCGATGATAATGACGATATAAACGACGATGATTATGACAAAATAACGACGATATTAACGACGATAATTATGTGGATAATAAGGACTATAACAACGATGATAATGACGATAATAACGACGACATTAACGACGATGATTATGACAAAATAACGACGATATTAACGACGATAATTATGAGGATAATAAGGACGATAACAACGATGATAATGACGATAATAACGACGACATTAACGACGATGATTATGACAAAATAACGACGATATTAACGACGATAATTATGAGGATAATAAGGACGACAACAACGATGATAATGACGATATAAACGACGATGATTATGACAAAATAACGACGATATTAACGACGATAATTATGAGGATAATAAAGACGATAACAACGATGATAATGACGATAATAACGACGACATTAACGACGATGATTATGACAAAATAACGACGATATTAACGACGATAATTATGAGGATAATAAGGACGATAACAACGATGATAATAACGATATAAACGACGATGATTATGACAAAATAACGACGATATTAAGGACGATAATTATGTGGATAATAAGGACTATAACAACGATGATAATGACGATAATAACGACGACATTAACGACGATGATTATGACAAAATAACGACGATATTAACGACGATAATTTTGAGGATAATAAGGACGATAACAACGATGATAATGACGATAATAACGACGACATTAACGACGATGATTATGACAAAATAACGACGATATTAACGACGATAATTATGAGGATAATAAGGACGATAACAACGATGATAATGACGATATTAACGACGATAATAACGACGATAATAACGACGATATTAACGACGATAATAACGACATAACAAGAAGATAATGACAATAATAACGACGGTATTAACGATGATAATTATGACGATAACAACGAAGATAATGACGATAATAACGACGACATTAACGACGATGATTATGACAAAATAACGACGATATTAACGACGATAATTATGAGGATAATAAGGACGATAACAACGATGATAATGACGACATTAACGACGATGATTATGACAAAATAACGACGATATTAACGACGATAATTATGAGGATAATAAGGACGATAACAACGATGATAATGACGATAATAACGACGACATTAACGACGATGATTATGACAAAATAACGACGATATTAACGACGATAATTTTGAGGATAATAAGGACGATAACAACGATGATAATGACGATAATAACGACGACATTAACGTCGATGATTATGACAAAATAACGACGATATTAACGACGATAATTATGAGGATAATAAGGACGATAACAACGATGATAATGACGATATAAACGACGATGATTATGACAAAATAACGACGATAATTATGTGGATAACAAGGACTATAACAACGATGATAATGACGATAATAACGACGACATTAACGACGATGATTATGACAAAATAACGACGATATTAACGACGATAATTATGAGGATAATAAGGACGATAACAACGATGATAGTGACGATAATAACGACGACATTAACGACGATGATTATAACAAAATAACGACGATATTACGACGATAATTATGTGGATAATAAGGACTATAACAACGATGATAATGACGATATTAACGACGATAATTATGAGGATAATAAGGACGATAACAACGATGATAATGACGATAATAACGACGACATTAACGACGATGATTATGACAAAATAACGACGATATTAACGACGATAATTATGAGGATAATAAGGACGACAACAACGATGATAATGACGATAATAACGACGACATTAACGACGATGATTATGACAAAATAACGACGATATTAACGACGATAATTTTGAGGATAATAAGGACGATAACAACGATGATAATGACGATATAAACGACGATGATTATGACAAAATAACGACGATATTAACGACGATAATTATGTGGATAATAAGGACTATAACAATGATGATAATGACGATAATAACGACGACATTAACGACGATGATTATGACAAAATAACGACGATATTAACGACGATAATTATGAGGATAATAAGGACGATAACAACGATGATAATGACTACATTAACGACGATGATTATGACAAAATAACGACGATATTAACGACGATAATTATGAGGATAATAAGGACGATAACAACGATGATAATGACGATAATAACGACGACATTAACGACGATGATTATGACAAAATAACGACGATATTAACGACGATAATTTTGAGGATAATAAGGACGATAACAACGATGATAATGACGATAATAACGACGACATTAACGTCGATGATTATGACAAAATAACGACGATATTAACGACGATAATTATGAGGATAATAAGGACGATAACAGCGATGATAATGACGATATAAACGACGATGATTATGACAAAATAACGACGATATTAACGACGATAATTATGTGGATAATAAGGACTATAACAACGATGATAATGACGATAATCACGACGACATTAACGACGATGATTATGACAAAATAACGACGATATTAACGACGATAATTATGAGGATAATAAGGACGATAACAACGATGATAATGACTACATTAACGACGATGATTATGACAAAATAACGACGATATTAACGACGATAATTATGAGGATAATAAGGACGATAACAACAATGATAATGACGATAATAACGACGACATTAACGACGATGATTATGACAAAATAACGACGATATTAACGACGATAATTTTGAGGATAATAAGGACGATAACAACGATGATAATGACGATAATAACGACGACATTAACGTCGATGATTATGACTAAATAACGACGATATTAACGACGATAATTATGAGGATAATAAGGACGATAACAGCGATGATAATGACGATATAAACGACGATGATTATGACAAAATAACGACGATATTAACGACGATAATTATGTGGATAATAAGGACTATAACAACGATGATAATGACGATAATAACGACGACATTAACGACGATGATTATGATAAAATAACGACGATATTAACGACGATAATTTTGAGGATAATAAGGACGATAACAACGATGATAATGACGATATAAACGACGATGATTATGACAAAATAACGACGATATTAACGACGATAATTATGTGGATAATAAGGACTATAACAACGATGATAATGACGATAATAACGACGACATTAACGACGATGATTATGACAAAATAACGACGATATTAACGACGATAATTATGAGGATAATAAGGACGACAACAACGATGATAATGACGATAATAACGACGACATTAACGACGATGATTATGACAAAATAACGACGATATTAACGACGATAATTTTGAGGATAATAAGGACGATAACAACGATGATAATGACGATATAAACGACGATGATTATGACAAAATAACGACGATATTAACGACGATAATTATGTGGATAATAAGGACTATAACAACGATGATAATGACGATAATAACGACGACATTAACGACGATGATTATGACAAAATAACGACGATATTAACGACGATAATTATGAGGATAATAAGGACGATAACAACGATGATAATGACTACATTAACGACGATGATTATGACAAAATAACGACGATATTAACGACGATAATTATGAGGATAATAAGGACGATAACAACGATGATAATGACGATAATAACGACGACATTAACGTCGATGATTATGACAAAATAACGACGATATTAACGACGATAATTATGAGGATAATAAGGACGATAACAGCGATGATAATGACGATATAAACGACGATGATTATGACAAAATAACGACGATATTAACGACGATAATTATGTGGATAATAAGGACTATAACAACGATGATAATGACGATAATAACGACGACATTAACGACGATGATTATGACAAAATAACGACGATATAAACGACGATAATTATGAGGATAATAAGGACGATAACAACGATGATAATTACGATATTAACGACGATATTAACGACGATAATAACGACGATAATAACGACGATATTAACGACGATAATACGACGATAAAAAGAAGATAAGGACAATAATAACGACGGTATTAACGATGATAATTATGACGATAACAACGAAGATAATGACAATAATAACGACGACATTAACGACGATGATTATGACAAAATAACGACGATATTAACGACGATAATTTTGAGGATAATAAGGACGATAACAACGATGATAATGACGATATAAACGACGATGATTATGACAAAATAACGACGATATTAACGACGATAATTATGTGGATAATAAGGACTATAACAACGATGATAATGACGATAATAACGACGACATTAACGACGATGATTATGACAAAATAACGACGATATTAACGACGATAATTATGAGGATAATAAGGACGATAACACCGATGATAATGACTACATTAAAGACGATGATTATGACAAAATAACGACGATATTAACGACGATAATTATGAGGATAATAAGGACGATAACAACGATGATAATGACGATAATAACGACGACATTAACGACGATGATTATGACAAAATAACGACGATATTAACGACGATAATTTTGAGGATAATAAGGACGATAACAACGATGATAATGACGATAATAACGACGACATTAACGTCGATGATTATGACTAAATAACGACGATATTAACGACGATAATTATGAGGATAATAAGGACGATAACAGCGATGATAATGACGATATAAACGACGATGATTATGACAAAATAACGACGATATTAACGACGATAATTATGTGGATAATAAGGACTATAACAACGATGATAATGACGATAATAACGACGACATTAACGACGATGATTATGACAAAATAACGACGATATTAACGACGATAATTATGAGGATAACAAGGACGATAACAACGATGATAATGACTACATTAACGACGATGATTATGACAAAATAACGACGATATTAACGTCGATAATTATGAGGATAATAAGGACGATAACAACGATGATAATGACGATAATAACGACGACATTAACGACGATGATTATGACAAAATAACGACGATATTAACGACGATAATTTTGAGGATAATAAGGACGATAACAACGAAGATAATGACGATAATAACGACGACATTAACGTCGATGATTATGACAAAATAACGACGATATTAACGACGATAATTATGAGGATAATAAGGACGATAACAGCGATGATAATGACGATATAAACGACGATGATTATGACAAAATAACGACGATATTAACGACGATAATTATGTGGATAATAAGGACTATAACAACGATGATAATGACGATAATAACGACGACATTAACGACGATGATTATGACAAAATAACGACGATATTAACGACGATAATTATGAGGATAATAAGGACGATAACAACGATGATAATGACGATAATAACGACGACATTAACGACGATGATTATGACAAAATAACGACGATATTAACGACGATAGTTATGAGGATAATAAGGACGACAACAACGATGATAATGACGATATAAACGACGATGATTATGACAAAATAACGACGATATTAACGACGATAATTATGAGGATAATAAAGACGATAACAACGATGATAATGACGATAATAACGACGACATTAACGACGATGATTATGACAAAATAACGACGATATTAACGACGATAATTATGAGGATAATAAGGACGATAACAACGATGATAATGACGATATAAACGACGATGATTATGACAAAATAACGACGATATTAACGACGATAATTTTGAGGATAATAAGGACGATAACAACGATGATAATGACGATAATAACGACGACATTAACGACGATGATTATGACAAAATAACGACGATATTAACGACGATAATTATGAGGATAATAAGGACGATAACAACGATGATAATGACGATATTAACGACGACATTAACGACGATGATTATAACAAAATAACGACGATATTACGACGATAATTATGTGGATAATAAGGACTATAACAACGATGATAATGACGATATTAACGACGATAATTATGAGGATAATAAGGACGATAACAACGATGATAATGACGATAATAACGACGACATTAACGACGATGATTATGACAAAATAACGACGATATTAACGACG